>APFE030321010.1:27845-38744 GCA_000404065.3 Pinus taeda
ATAATGATGCAAGTGCTATCTTAAAATAGATATGCTTATCCACTTAATTATATCTATTTAGATTTTACTCAACTTTTTGTTTACCTTGAAATTTTGTTTTTTTATTTTTATTTATTTTTTATTTTAGTGAAATTGTTTTTTTCATTAAAATACATTTTTGAATATATAAACTGCTTTAAAACTAAGAAAATCCTCTAACAATCAACTTATAAATATTCAACAACTCAAATCTACCACTCCAATCATTTTTAACAAAATTTCAAAACCCTTAGCTTTTTTAGAAAGGTTTCAAAAAAAAAAAAAAAACCCTTTCGATTGATTGGGATGTTGAACTTGACACCAACTGTCTATGAATTCCTATTAAGTCAGCTTTTACTGCATTTTACTCATAATATTTTGTGTTGACTTGGGGACACCAAATCACCTATAGAATCCAATTCCCTATAGAATCCAATGGAATAGTTGGGAATGTTACAAATTAGTCCTCTGCCTTGAAGATGGTCGTATTAGATTTGACATTGGTTAATTATTGCAAGTGAAACTCTGACATTGCAATGTTTGTATTAAATGAAATAAAACCCACTGGTCAGCTCTACGAAAGAGAGTCTGAACCAGGAGAGAGTCTGGCTCTACAGAACACTCTACATTACTCATACACATTACACATTAAATAGAAAACATGGTTTTAGGGAAGTTAAAACAACATCCTAAGAAATAGAAACTAATTCATATCCTGAGGTTATGTGAATCAACTCTACCTATTATAGGATATTCTCCATTTTCTTCAACACTCTCCCTTAGTGGAAAATGGGTTCACAAATATGCCTAACATCTCCATAAACATTTGAAACTTAATTTTTCTAAGAGGCTTAGTGAAAATGTCTACAACATTATCACATGCATTACAATCTTCCAAATGGTTTTCTTTGGATTGCACTTTCTCCTTGACAAAGTGGAATTGTGTATCAATATGTTTAGTGTTTTTGTGAAACACCAGATTATTGACAAGTTTGATTGAACTCTAATTGTCGCATCAGAATGTTGTTGCGTCTATCTATTCTTCCCCAACATCCTGGAGAAGTCTCTACAACCAAACTGCCTCACACGTTGCTGCACACATGGCTTGATACTCTGCTTCTGCTGAGGACAAGGAGACTGTGTTCCGCTTCTTGCTGCTCCAAATGATCACGCTGGATCCAATGTTGAATGCATAACCTGTTATAGATCTGCGATCATCTACATTTCCAGCCCAATCTGAATCTTCAACCGCCAATCCAACATCAAAGGAATCAGTGTAAATAATATCGTAATCTACAGTACCTTGTAGATACCTCAAAACACCTTTCGTTGCATTCCAATGGATTTCAAGTGGCTTAGACATAAATTGACTTAGCACACTGACTGCATAAGCCAAATCAGGTCTCGTGGTGGTTAGGTAGATTAGACTCCCAACCATTTGTCTGTAAAATGTTGCATCCGTTGCTTTTGAGCCATCCTCACATTGCAATTTGATGTTCTGTTGCAATGGTATTGTTGCACACTTACACTGATCAATCCTAAACTTTTCTAATAGGCCTTTGACATACTTTGCTTGAGACAGAAATGTTTGACCTCAATCTCTCTAGATCTCAAGACCTAAACAGTATCTGAGTTCACTGAGGTGTTTCATTTCAAACACCTGTGACATCTTTTGCTTGATTTCATCGATTAGATATGTAGCATCACCTGTGATGATCAAATCATCTACATCCAACGAAATCAACACTACACACCCTTGTTCATCTTTCATGGTGTAAAGATTAGGGTCATTTTTATTTCTATTATAGCCAGCTTGCAGAAAAAATGAATCAATCTTCTCATACTAAGACCTGGGAACTTGTTTTAGTCCATAAAGTGCTTTCTTCAATCTATAGACTAAATGTTCTTTTCCTTTTTGGACAAACCCTTTCGGTTGCTCTAGACAAACCTCTTCTTTTAGTTCCCCATTCAATAATACAGACTTTACATTTAGTTGGTGCATTATCCAATGTTTCTTAGTAGCTAAAGCAATTAACATTTTGATAGTATTCAATTTAGCTACAAGGCCGCATGTTTCTTCATAGTCTATCCCTTCTTTTTGTGAGTACCCCTTTGCAACCAACCTAGCTTTTAGTTTTTCTATGGTTCCATTTGCATTAATCTTCACTTTATATAACCATTTACAACTTATGGTTTGGTTTCCTCTACCAATTTCAATCAATTCCCAAGTGTCATTTCTGATTATTGATTCATATTCCTGTTCCATGGTTGTTTTCCATTCTCTACATTTATTTGCTTCTTTATAACTAGAAGGTTCAACCACATTCATCATACTAGTTATAAAATCATTTTCCCTATATCTTCCAGGCAGTTGAGCTTTCCTACCTGATCTCCTGAGTGGTGGGGTGGATTCAAACCTTATTTGATCATCATTTCCTTTTTCTTCCTGCTACTATTGTTGTTGTTGTTGTTATTGTTTTTGGTGTTGGTGTTCATCCTCTGCCTTTGTCTGCTGCTGACCCTGATTGTTCTCTGCTTCTTCTTCCACCAAGTACAAAATGTCCCATTCCTCATTGTGCTCATCAGATTCTTCATGATCCTTCTCATGGAATTTTACATCTCTACTAACAAAAATCTTGTGAGTAGAGGGATTTAATAATCTGTAAGCTTTATACTATGAACAATACCCTATAAAGGTACATCTGATGGCTTTTGAATATAAATTTCTTCTATCTTCCTTTGGAATGTGGGCAAATACTTTAGATCCAAATATTCTTAAGCGTTTTACTGCAGGCTTAAATCCATATAATTCTTCATAAGGAGTTTTAGCCTCAAGACTCTTTGTAGGACTCCTATTTTTCAAATAAACTACAGTATTCACTACTTTAGCCCAAAAACCATTCGAAAGGTTCTTACCTTTCAACATACTTCTAGCACATTCCACGAGTGTTTTGTTCTTTCTTTCTGTTACTCCATTCCGTTGTGGAGTATGGAGTACTGTGAATTGCTGCAAAATTCCATGACCTTTACAATACCTGGTAAGCTCATCCTTCTTGTATTCTCCCCCTTGATGAGAACGAAGAATTTTTATCTGTTTCCCTATTTGTCTTTTAATCATATTTTTAAACTACTTAATGTATTCGAATGTATGGATCTTCTTACTTAAGAAATACATCCAAGAAAACTACGTACAATCATCAATAAACAATACAAAATACAATGCACCTCATAATGATTTTGTCTGCATGCGTCCACAAAGGTTTGTCTGCACTAATTCAAGTATATCCCTCTGTTTCTTTTCTACTCGAACAGGGAATTCTTCTCTATGCATTTTTCCTAATGTACAGGCATCACAATCATTATGTACTTGCTTTAGCATAGGAAGATCTGTTACCATTTTCTTCTTTTGTAGTAACAACAAATCATTGTCGTTGATGTGACCAAATCTCTGATGCCATAGCTCTTCTGTAGTCAGGCTCACTATTGTTAATGCTCGAACTAGTGTAGGTCTTACATCAAACTTGTACAGTCCTCCTGTTCGGATTCTTGTAGCAATTGTCTTCATGCCATCTAGCATATCTTTAATATAACAGTTAGATTTAAAGAATTCAACTTTCAGATCTTGATCTGTAATCATGGATACAGAAATCAAGTTCTTTGTTACACTAGGCACATACATGACATTATGAATTTGTTTTACATTACCACACTACAACAAATCCATGTGATTAGCGTCCCTTTTTACTTCTTTTTTTTTGCATCTAGAGTCCATATTTGGTGCTATTTGCATCCATTTATTAAATATGGTGCAAAACTTGACACAAAATTTGCATTGAGTTTTGCACCAATTCTTACACCAAGTTTAGCACCAGGTATTGCAACAAGTTTTGCACCAAATTTTATGCCAAGTTTTGTGTCATCCTTTGCACTAGGTTTTGTTCCAGGTTTTGCATCAAGTTTGGCACCTAATTTTGTTTGACATACTTTTGCATCCTCATTTGCATCCACTTTTTGCACCTACACTTACATCAACTTTTGCATCGACTTTTGCACCCTCTTTTGCATCCTTTCTTAAATCATTTTTTGCATCCATTTTCGCATCTCTTTTACGCCAAGTTTTACATCGAGTTTTGTGTCTAGTTTTTCATATAATTTTGCATCTACTTTTGTTGCATCCATTTTTCCATCTTGTTTTGCATCCATATTTACATCCTCTTTTGCATCTATTATTGTGCCCACTATTGCATCTAATATTTTTGTGCCACAAATGGCGCCTATTTTGGCACCTTCTTTTGCACCCACTTTTGATTATAATTTTGCATCCACGTTTGCATCCTCATTTGCGTCTAGGTTTTCATCAACTTTTACATATATTTTTGCATCCCTTTTTGTATCCACTTTTGGATCAGGATTTGCATCGGGTTTTGTGTCTCGTTTTGCATCTACTTCTATTGCATCCACTTTTGCATACAATTTTGCATCCACTGTTGCACCCATTTTAAAGTCTACTTTTTGCATCCCTTTTTACATCTTCGTATTCATCATAGCATAGTTTGATTCTTTTTTTGCATCTATCATTACATCCACTCTTGTTGTGCCACAATTTTAACCATGTTTTGCACTTATTGTTGTACCCATGTTTGCTTCCAATTTTGCATCCATGTTCACATCCCTTTTTGCATCAAATATTAGATCTATTTTTGCATCCACTTTTGTGTCAGGTTTATGCATTGGGTTTTGCATCTCGTTTTGTATCTAATTTTGCATCTACTTCCATTGTATCCATTTTTTGCATCCAATTTTGTTTCACCTATTGCATCAATGTTTGCTTCCACTTTTACATCCCTTTTTGCATCTTATTTTGCATATTTTTTTTGTCTATTGTTACATCCACTTTTGTTGTGCCATATCTTGTGCCTACAATTGCAACCACATTTTCTTCTACTTTTGCATCCACATTTACACCCTATTTTGTGTTCAAGTTTGCATCGAATATTGTGTATGTTTTTGCATCCCTTATTGCATCCACTTTTGTTTCATCCAGTTTTCAATCTAATTTTGTGTCCACTGTTGCAACCATGTTTGTGTCGATGTTTACATTCATTTTTTCATCTTATCTTGTATCCATGTTTGTCTCTTTTTTGCATCTAAGTTTATGTCCTTTTCTACGTCCGTTGTTGCATCCACATTTGTACGCCTACCATTGGACCCATGTTTTCTTCCACTTTTGCATTCATGTTTGCATCCAAGTTTGCATTGACAACTGCATTTTCTTGAACATCCACTTTTCTGTCAGGTTTTTCATGTTGTTGTGCATCTACTTATGTTGCATCCACTTTTCATCCAATTTTACTTCTATTGTTGCCCCCATTTTTATGTTTGCTTTTGCATCCCTTTTCCAATACTCATCATATTTTCTACATTGATGATATTCCTTATGGCATTGACAATTATGAACAATTGATGACAATTTCAATTATCTTGACAATAATGGAAATGAAGATGATGGTGATGACATGAATTGTGATTATGATGATAAAGACGATAGTGGTTACAATGACAATGCTGATGATGGCAATGATTATGATGATGACGATGCTAATGACCTAGGCGAATCTTCCCAATTTTTAAATGTTGTCATTGTCAAAATCATAAGCATTATCTTTGGTGTCCATATCCTTATCATCATCATCATCATCATCATCATTTTCATCTAGGTCATCATCAAAAACAATAATGGCATGAATGATGATGATGTCCATGATGACGATTACAACAATGATGATAGGAATTACATTAATGATGATGATGGGGATGATAAAAATGACAATGACGATGATGATGGTGGTGATGATCATCATCATTGATCATCTCTCAAAAATACAGTTGTTATTTCTCTCACGTATATCAATGTGTCCTAAATAACCCTTTTCTAGCACTGATCACATTTTTTGGGTTGATGATGTTTCTTACATCTATAATTATGAACAATTGCAAACAATGTCCATAATGATGATGATGATGATGATGATGGAGCTGATGATGATGGCATGAATGGTGATTACGATGACAATGTAATGATGACAATAATAATGACAAGGATGATGGTGGTGATGATGACAATGAAGGAGATGACAGTGATTTTGATAATGAGAATGACCTTACAATCTTATGGATTTGTGAACAATTACTAGTTTCAATACCATCTTCTGGATACATATTACTATCATACGTTTTACATTTTCTGTCTCTCTTGAGGTATCTTACTATAATGGTGTTGTCAACACTAGAAAGATATCTTGTTGTAATGGTGGTTCTAATGCTAGCACTAGCAAAGTTTTTGTTAAATTTTGGTTAAAAAAAAATTGATTTATGCAATTATTTTGACAATCTATGTAAAAAAGTAAATAACATACAATTATTTTGACTGTAGTCCCATTGATTATCATGAATTCACCAGTTTGAAGACCATCTTCTACATACATATTATTATTAAACTTTTTATATTATGTTATGAAACAAGCTCACAAAAAGATAGAAAAGATAGTTTAACGCCTTAGAATTCAGCCTCTACGAGGGGCAACCTCCTTTACATTACACAAATGAAAAATTCTTGGATGATACAAATGAAAATACCTCCTTTCTATAGATAGGAGTCTATGGGGTCATAATATAATCAGAGTCGACATAACAATAATAATGTAAGGGCATAATGATAACAATAGTGGGCTTCTATGGGGCACAATAGTAACAATATGGGGACTACACGGGTACAACAATATCACAAGGGGGTTGTACTAATAACAATAAGGGGTTACACTAGTAGTATAGGGGCCTAACATGCCCCTCTCCTTCAAAAAGTGTTCTCAACACTGGAGTAGCTTTTGATGCTTCTGTATAAAATTCTTGTCCTCCCCTGTGGAATCTTCAGTAGCTAAGTTCTTCCACTTGATGAGATACTCTGAAATTGATCGATTGTCTGGTTGTCGGGTTCTTGTTTTTGTGACTGCTTCAGGTTCCAATATGATTTTTCCTTCCTCTTCAAGTTCTAGCAATATTGTTTGAATTGGGATCTTCTGCAACTTTTGAATGAGTGGCCATACTTCTTCTTCCTTATTCCATTCATCCCTTGCTTTGTTTATCCAATCTGGTTGGATAATAGAAATAACACAAAACAATGCTTCTACATCCTCATCCTCTCTTGAGAGTGCATATGCAACTAAAAATTTCTTCCCTTTTCTGTAGATGATGTCAAAGTCATAACCCAACATATTTGTGACCGATTTTTTATGTTCTTCTAAGGATAATATTTGTTCTTAAATGTATTTAAGACTATCATGATCCATTTTTACCTTGAAGTGTCTTCCCGTTGGGTAAGGTCGCCATTTCTTAAGTGCATGTAGTATTGCCAACATTTCATTTTCATAAATAGCTTGCTTAAGATGTAGCCATAAAAATACCCAATCACCTACATCAAAACTTTTTTCACTACAATGTTGATCTACCTGTTGTTTCATTCGATTGTGCACCAAAGTGGCGTTATCCTTTAAAAGTTGGAGAACTTGTTGTTGATGCTCGATGTGATATTTCACTGCTTGAACCTTTTTATTCTTGATATTTCATTCTATCTTGAGAGTTTGAGGAGTGGTAATTTCTTCCAATGTTTTACAAGATATCGCCGGATTCATTTCTTGATGCTCGATGTGATTTTTCACTTCTTGAACATTTTTCTTCTTGATATGTCCTTCTATCTTGATAGTTTGAGTAGTAATTCCAGCCAATGCATTACAAGATATGGCTAGATTCATTTCTTCTTTCTCGATGTGATCTTTCACTTCTTGAACCTTCTCGATATGTCCTTCTATCTTGAGAGTTTGAGTGGTAATTCTTGCCAATGAGTTTGAGTGGTAATTCTTGCCAATGCTTTACAAGATATGGTCAGATTCATTTCTTCTTTCTCTGGGGTTGGATCCTGGCATATATCCTCTTTTTTTGATGTTTTTTTATCCTTTTCTTCCTCCTCTTCATACTCTATGTAAAATAATTTATTCTCAGCACACTTATGACCTTTAGTGCATTTTCTATCACAATTGTAACAAAGCCTTTTTTCTCTTTTTTCTTCCAATTGCTGTGGTGTAAGCCTTGTAGGTTGTGGACGGCTAGGAGAAGAAATAATTCCATTATAGTCATGAGTGGTGGGATTCCTTATTTTCATAATTTTTCTTTCAATTTTTCTTGCCAAATGGAATGCCTCCTCCAATGAATCAAGTTCCCAAAAACGAACCTCATGTTGAATGTTATCCTTTGAAGTCCCCATGAAAACATCAATCATTTGCTTCTCTGGAATATAATTTACCCTTCTATTCAATTTTTGAAAGTCTTCAATGTGCTCTTCCATTGAACCATTTTGCTTGAGATTTATCAATTGGCTAAAGAAGGAATTTCTCTTTGTATCATCATAATGTGCTATCGTTTCCTCCATGAAAATTAAGCATGTGACAAGTGGTTTACGAGAACAAAGCCCTTTATACCATAAAAATTGATTCAGTTCTAAATAATTAGACACAATACATAATAAAAGTGGTACACCATGTAGATCAAAATATTTCTCCATCTATAGTATCCAATTTATTGGATCCTTACTATCAAACTTCTACATCTCGCTTTTTCTTGATTTTAGGAGCTCGATCTTGAAACGAATGTAACTCTGTAATTTCAGATCTTTCTGTTTTGAAATCACGACCTGCAGTAGCCCTTTGCGTCCTCTTTCCAATGCCACCGGTCTCATCCAAATTGGATTCTCCAAGGAAGAGTTATGCCAAATCTCCCAAGATGACCTGATTATAGACCATTCCAGAAGAGAAAACTTGTATAAAGTGCCACATGTCACTGTTTTGACCTTAGTATCTGAAAAAATATACACAAGAAACTACAGTCCATCCTCTTTTTATAACTTCTTATGAAATTTCAATTTGATGCTCGAAACAAAAGCTATGATGATTTTCCCAAGCTCACCTATTTGGAATGTAATTCAGGAGTCTGCAAAAAGGCCAACTTCCTCAGATAATATCTCCGCAAATATAGTGCGAAAGGCTTGAAATTCTGACCTGAGGTTCAGCGTGGTTTCATCTCAAATGGGTTTTTTCTCGCTTCTAAAATGTCGCAGAGAAATGTTATAGCGAAAATGCCACGATGACCTATTTGGAGCAGCAAAACCCTAGAATCCAAAGCTCTGATACCAAATGTTATGAACCAGAACTCACAAAAAGATAGAAAGATAGTAATGCTTAGAGATTCAACCTCTTCAAACGGGCAACCTTCTTTATATTAACAAAGAACAATTCTGGATAATACCAAATGAAAATTAACCCCCTCATTTCTAGATAATAGGAGTCTAAAGGGGTCATAATAATCAGAAGCCGACATAACAATAATAATGATAAGGCCATGAATAATAAACAATAGTGGGCTTCTATGGGCCACAATAAGTAAACAATAATGGGGGCTTACATGGGTACAACAAATAATAAGGGGTTTGTAACTAATAACAATAAGGGGTTACACTAGTAATAATAGGGGCCAACACAATTGATATCGCCTCTATACCGTGTTAAGGTGACTAGCACTAGAAAAAGTATATTGTTATATGGGGATGTTAGTATTAGCCACTAAAAAATAATTCAATTTGTGAAAGAAACATTGATAATGTTTTTATTTATTTTTAATTTGGGAAATTTTTGTTTTTGTTTTTTTTGTTTTTAATTCTATTTTTATGCAGTAATATTTTTTTGGTAGAATTTTGGTAGTAACTAGTTTTTGGTTGAATCATACGTATTAACCATGTTATTTGTACTACAATTCTAAATGTTGGGACAAAATTGCTCTTTCAAATAAGTTGCAAAAAGCATATAAATGGAAGAATAGCGATGGCAACTATTTGTATTATCTAACTGTTCAGGATATCATGTATGAAAATATTCAACATTTTTAGAAACAATGGATTAATGGTGAGTATGTAATTGTACATAATGTTTGGATGATACATAAAAACAAATTTGGTTTCATTGATGTGCTTAGGATATACTTTGGATATGAAACCCTAGGTTTTGGAAGTATGAAAATAATTAATTTGGTTTACCTTTGATAACTAATGAAATTTTGTATCTTTTCCCTCATAAAACCAAGGAAGATATGGCAATAATCCTCATTAGAAAACTACTTCTTATTGAAGGTTTATAATTGGTTGCAAAAGTTCAACAACTGGGTGTAGAAGTTTTTAGTTGCTATTAGGGAAACAATGTGATTATAGGTTTTGGTAGACATATATCATTCTTGGTATTTGATTCACTTTGATGATGGCCTCTTCTGACCAATATATGAGATTGTGACTTTGTTGATATTTTTTAGATTACCAAGTAGAGATAGTTGTTTATAGGAATTTTGTAAAACCTGAAGTATTGACAAATGGTTTTTCACTGTTAAACATGTTTAAGTCAAATTGGGTTGAAAAACTTAAGGAGAAAGCAAAAAAAATTGTTAGTAGTTGTGAATTGATATAGCCATTGAATGTTTCCCAACCATTTTCTTTGTGCTACAAGTCTAATTCTAAAGACAAAATTAATAACTTTGTTCAGTTACAAAGAGCATATAAGTAGAATAATAACAACCATGGAAACTATTTGTATTGTCCATTAACTATTCAGTATATCATATGTGAAAATCTTTAACATTTTAAAAAACAATGGAAATGAGAGGTGAACTTGTAAATATATAGAATGCTTGGATGATACATCCAAGAAAAAGTTGGCTTCATCAACGTGTTCAAGACCTACCTTGGAATAGAAACCATATGTTTTGGAAGTGTGCAAAAAAATAATTTGA
>APFE030321010.1:40886-87229 GCA_000404065.3 Pinus taeda
GAAGATATGATGATAATCCTCATCAAAAAATGACCTATGATAGTGGTGGCGATGGTGAATATGATGATGATGACAATGACAATGAGGATGATGATTAAATGATGATAACGATGACAACAATACAATGATAGGGACCCTATGCCATCAGGGATTCCCTATATGGGGAAAATATTACCTGCATGTGGGAAAGTTATTATTGATCACAAAAATGAATAAACTCATTAGACAATTTGAATTCACCTTCATTACCCATCCAAATATCCTTAATAATTCGAATTTTTATTGTAGTGTAGTTTAATATATTTTTGTTAATTAATTCCATAAATTCAACTTAAAAATTTATATTTGTTTGTTACGTTATATTTGTCTATATGCACAATATGTGACAATTTATACACACATAAATTATTTTCATTTTGTCTCGACCACAACTTCATATCATTTCTAACCATTTTCAACTAATAGATGAAACTAACCATAGTAACTCTTATCTAACTAACTGAGCTTGTTATTTCCAACCAACAAACCATATTAACTAACATACATTTTAATGACATTAATTGCATCAAGTAATGAGTATACCTATAAGAATATTCAAAACAACAATTTCGATTATGAGTTTTAAACATGGTAATTAAATGACTATTACAACCAAATAACAATGAATCATCACAAAATGGGACAAAATAATCCCTTCTTATTGCATCCTCAAGTCAGTTGTAAGGCATGAATCCACTTTTATTGCTAGTGGCATGATATGCTATCAAACCAAATTATTATAGTTCATTAGTATTGATTTATGATAATATATAAAAATGTTTTTTAGTAAGTAAATGATAAGAATTAGAAATAATTGATGTTATTACCTTCATAAAATTGTGATAATCATGCGTTTTGAATCCTATGATATCTCCCTCTACTGTAATAGCTTTATTCAATGATGATCCATATCCAATGGGTGTTCTTATTGAACGAAATCCATTTTTTAGTTGATCTAACTCTTTCCCTTTTAGTATCCATGGAGCTTTTGCATATGATTCATTTTCCTTACTTGGCCACAAATGTCTTCTATCAAATTAGGTACGTGAAAGAGAAATATCCCTCCTTGATGATAAAGTGTATTTATCTTTGCTAGATATATGTCGAAAAATAGAATTAGGGACATTTTTGAAAACATGCATAGGATCTAGTAAATGAGATATTAATAGATCCTTCTAGTAAGGGAGATCATAAAATATGGATTTCCTTTTCATTCCTTTTGGCATTTCAACCATAACTTGTTCTGGTTCCTCAATTGAATGATCATGATGAAAAAAATGGTTCCAAGCTTTTGATTCAACATCTCCATACATTTTAAGCCAATCAGTTGTTCCCATAACCTTGGGAGGAGATTTATTTTCAATTTTTCCATCAAATTGATTCTTTAGGAAGTTTATGAACTTATGGTCAGGTGGTAGAAAAACCCTGTTGTTTGTATAAATAACGTTCTGTAGATCTTTAGAATATCGCCCCTCAAATTTTTCTACACATCTTGGACATGCAAAAATCCCTTTTGTTTGTATCCCTATAATCAATAACTAACTTACATAAGAAAACAATAATAATGTAATACTTATATACAACTTGAATTGAAAATAAATTATGATGTACTATGAATATGCAAATTATTTGTTCTCTTACCAAAACAAAAACCAAGTCCACGGAAATCATAAATTGTCCAACATAGTATGCCATAAAACATGAAGGACCTATTTGATGGAGGATGTGATATGTCATACATTCTGATGCCCTTCCATAACAATTGCATCTCATCAATAAAAGGTGCAATGTAAACATCCATTTTTTTCACTTGATGTTTTCTTGGAACGATGAGAGTTAGCATAAGATGTTTCTTTCTAACACTCATCCATGGGGGAATATTGCATACTATCAGTCCAACTAGCCAAACACTATAATTTGAGCTTAGGAAAGAGAAAGGGTACACTCTATCCATTGCAAGTCGTAACCTAATATTGCAAGGTTCATCTTCAAATTTTCTTGGCCATTTTTCCTATGTATGTTTCATTGCTTTGGAGTCCACAGGAATTCGCATGAATCCATATTTACTCCTATTCTTTGCATGCCAATCCATCAATTGTGCAAGAGATTTGCAATGAAACATCCATTGTAGTCTAGGAATAATTGGCATGTGTCGTAAAACCTTATTTGGAACTGTAGAACCTTGTACATCCATACGATATCTTTTCTCTTTCCAAACAGTGCATTCTTCAGTGTCTTTATATTCATCTCTATATAAGATGCAATCATTGTTACATGCATGAATTTTCTTATATTCAATCCCCAACTTGACTAACAATTGTCGCGCTTCCCTACAAGTTGATGGCAACACATTATCTTTAGGGAATATTTTATCCTTTAGAGCCCTATAAGTTTTTTTTTCAAACCCACATGTTAGAAATGTCATTTATAACGTTGTTTATATACCATAATGTAAAATCCACCTCAAATTAAATTAAATGAAGTTAGTACTTATATTCTAATTGAGGACACAAATTAACAGTGCAAAACTAGAAAAATAATTCAGATTACTTTAGTAAGGTAGTGAAGCTCTTGTCTGACCAATCAAATAATGACTTGATTTCCAATAATATTAATGTGCATGAAAGCTTGGATGTTCTACTTGCACCCGATTTGAACACCACTGTCTTTGCTACTTGCTTAATTGATTCATTGATGTTGATATCATCATAATTATGTTGGTGGTAATTTCCCTCGATATCAACATCATCATTATTATGCATAGGATCATCACCCTCATCATTGTTTCCATCCCCAAAGAAACTTGTAAGCATTTCGTTTAATCTTTCTTCATGCATTACATTTCCATCAATATCTCTACTCTGAGCAGTGGATGGCATGTCATCAGTGTATGCTAATTTCATCAACTCCTTAAATTTTTCACGTCGTAGTGCTCTCTTCAATGCTTCTCTTCTTCTTCTAGTATGGTTTAAAGGATGAATTGGATCATCTTGTTGAATTCTTAATGGTCTAGTTGGATCTTGATCATTAGTAGGTGTATCATCAACATCGTTTACCTATAATTAAATGGAACCATTATTTAATGTTAGATAGCAATTACTGTATAAAACATGGATCCATTTCAAAGATATACGCAATAAATTACTCAACAAAAGAATATTATACATATATACAATAAATCAAAAATATTATTTTTGAACACATTATTTTAAATGCAAGCCACATCAATTTCATATTCTTAGTTTGTATACCTTAGGAACATCCGAAAACAACAATTGTCTCAAAGTATTCATCCATGCATGTAGTATCATCATGACCAACCTCTTGTTCATTGTGTTGATTTTCTATTGCATTTACAAACTCCATTGTCATATCATCTTCTACCCATTTCTTTTTGCGTGATTTAATTGAACAATGTAGGCCACGTCCATATGCAAGTATTTGTATTGGTCTATCAAAATGATTAAGCTCCTCATTTGTTCTAATTCCATTGCCAACCTAAAATAATTGATACATGCATTATTTTTTCTAAGGTTAGAGATTAGACTATATAATGTACTTATATTGTCCATTAATTTATAGCTGAACTTATTTATAACACCCACAAAGTATAAAAATCGTATCAAAGTATTCATTCGGTGTATTATCATCATGACTAACCTCTTGTTCATTGCCACCAATTTCTATTGTATTTGCAGACTCAATTTTCATATCTTCTTCCACCCACTTTCTCATGCGACGGCTTTAAAAGTATGGG
The DNA here is from genome assembly GCA_000404065.3 of Pinus taeda. Classification (NCBI taxonomy): domain Eukaryota; kingdom Viridiplantae; phylum Streptophyta; class Pinopsida; order Pinales; family Pinaceae; genus Pinus; species Pinus taeda. Next base: position 44,683 of record APFE030321010.1, read on the forward strand.
GTCCACCCTTGTGTATATATTTTGGTTGTTTTACAGTAAAAGAATTCAACTTTGTATTTGTTGCAAACACATTTTCCACCTAAAATAATCAATGACATGCATTATTTTTTTTCAAGTTTGAATAATAAACTATATAAATTACTAGGTTTAGGAAAACAAGGATCGGAAACTAAATTTCATTTTATTATATTTCATAAATTAATGTAATATTTAAGTACCTGATGCCCTAAATCATGTTGTGTGTCTTCATTGGAAATAAATTCATTTGTTTCCATGGCCTCTCCTAGCACCTACAATACACAACAATGATAACGATTTTTATTAAAGTCATCTATGGAATTGTTATAGTCTTATTTCTTCTTCCATTATTTTAACCATTCTAATTTTCATGTTAGCTATTTGCATTTTCAGTTATGAAATTCTCCACCATTGTTGTGACACTCTTATGATAATGATTGAACCCGAGTTGAAGTCTTAACTTTTCATGTAGATCTACACTTCTGATTATTAGGGTCATATCTATTGAATTTTGGATACTAGTTTTTAACGTGGATATCAAGTTTCTTATCTAGTTTGAATGTACATTGGGAACATAGTGGTACTAGATTCTCATGATATTGTTTTAATCCTGTGGAGATTTCGATATTTATCGAACATTAGATGTTGAACATATTATAATATCATGTCATACATGTGAAGCATATTTAATATATGTTAGATGATCTAAATTACACCTTTGCATTAATATTAATACACAAATGATATTTTTTTCTTATTACAAAAAAAAAACACTATGGCATTTCCAACCTAAGTCATTAATGACTAAAATAATTATTTCATAAATCAATAAATCCTAAAATGATGCCTAAGTGATCTATTCCTCCCAAAGAGACAGGAGTAAAGTATAAATGGTATAACTATGGGCACTACAATGTAAACAACACATGTTCAAACCTTTACAGGGGTAGAGCCTCTATGCACACTATGCATGAGGGAAGGTGTTTGATATCTTATAGTTTTTTTCCCTTCATCACCAAAGTGGATTAGGTTATGAGTGGATTGGAAAAGCAACCCTTATTTGTTCCTTTCAATTTTTGGGAAATCTCAAGTTTAACTAGTGCTAGTAGATGGTTTCAAAGATGTTTGCTAGGGTTTTTCAACAAGGTCACTAGATCCCAATGCAACATAGATACTTCAGATTTGTTGAAAAGTAAAATCCCCACATAGCACTGAATAGATCATTAATGACTACCTAGAGAACTTAGACTAAATTAATTGTGGAAGTAAAAACTACAACCAAATTAATCATGAAAGTAAAAACTACAATTGGAAAAAAAAAACATACACTTGGTAATATACTAGAATTAATCCTCGCCCAATCCAAAGTTGATGAATAATACATTAAATATTTAATGAAACTCATGAAAAATAATAAGCATGTTACGATATAAGAGTGTGTGAACTTGCTTAATATATATTTGATAATTGGAGATGATGAATATCCAAAGTTGATGAATAATATGTTAAATATTTGATGAAACTCATGAAAGATAATAAGCATGTTTATCCATATAGGGGTGCATGCACTTGCTTAATGTGTATTTGTTAATTGGAGATGATGAATATGTATATATATTTATTTATTTATTTACTAGGGATTATTGTAATTTCAAGAAATAAATATACATGGCCAAAAAAAAGGTTATTGTTTTTTTCGCTTGCCCTAACTATGCTGGAACCTATGGCCCTCATTCCCATGTTCAATGCACTGACCATAGATCATTCACTCTAGAAAACCCCGATTTCGAATCAGGAAAAAGATGGAAGGAGGGAAATTGGGAGGATAACCCAAAAAAGATGTGGTGGGAATGAAAAAGGGCCAGCGCTGGAACCTATGGATCTCACTCCCATGTTCGATGCACTGATCATAGATCATTCATGCTAGAAAACCGCGATTTGCTCCAGAAAACCCCCATTTTGAATAGGAGAAAAGGCAGAAGGAGGGGAATTGGGAGGATAACTAGAAAAAGACGTGGTGGGAACGAAAAAGGGCCAGCGATGGAACTTATGGATCTCGCTCCCATATTCAATATGCTGACCATAGATCATTTTCTCTGGGAAAACTGTAATTTGGAATAGAAAAAGGTGGAAGGAGGGGACTTGGGAGGATAACTAGAAACAGAAAAAGATGTTGTGGGAACGAAAAAGGGCCAGCAATACCAGATCATTCATAGATTGAAGCTATTGGTGGCAAGAGAGAAGGAAAGTGCACAGGTCGGGGAGGCAGTGGGACAAATCTCCATGGCTTAGAAAGACACAACACAGAGGTTAGTTGATCCATCTGAACTTACCCTCACTAACTTTGACATTGTCCGCTGTTTATACACATTATGTGAACAACTGATGGAATCCCCTAAACTTTTTGTGTGTAGAGTTATTTTTTAGTATTGTTAATGAATGAATTATTATAAGCCCTAACTTTCTATTGCTACGTTAGCATTATATTATCTTAGGGTAGAGGAATTGCAAACATTCTGTTGGCTAGCCACTTCTAGCAAAAGAAATTTGTGATTATCTGAGACAATTATTGTATTCTTTATCATTGGAAAATACCTTAGAACCTTTTGCCTCCCATAAGACAAAGTTACCAATTGGTTCTTTAGGGTTCTTAACTAAATTGAAGGTGGAGGATCGAAAAACATTATCCAAGAAAATATAAGGATGGTTGCAAGGAGATCCAACATGGAGAAGCTTAGCTTCATTAATGAGTATCCAACTAATTTTACAACTCAACCCACTCACAAGTAGATCCAACATTGGGCATGCCCAAACTAATTTAGCAAGTCGAGTGTTTACCGTTTCCAAGCTTGGAAAATAAATGGGTGAAGAGGAGCCCTATAAAAATATACAACCAGTTAAGCTAGAGGCTAATTTCCTCTAAGTGCAAAAAAAATCAAATCTACTAATTGCTCAAAAGGAGATGAAAGGATTTTCAATTTCCAAACTAGTGATAAAGATGCCTCAATAAATAAATGATGCCTTTAAGAAAAGGAACAAGAGAAACTTACACAAATAAGCAAATGGATTTGGAATTGCAATAGAGCAAGATACAGACTATAAGAAAATGGAATGCTCAAAATAAATTAAAATAGTACACAAGACTCATCTAAGTATTTTGCATGTGATGTTTAGAGCATATGAACTACAATGCATGAAATGAAAGCAAAAAAGAGAATGAAAATGAAAGTAATTAGTGTTCATTTAATCTACTTAGTGTTAAGTGACGAAAAAAAAACCACTCAATCAATCACATGGAGATCTTCTGCAAATGAGGAAGAGTGGGATGCCAAGGGGAAAAGGTCACCAAGCACCCAAGAACGAGTGCCTCTATATTATATTGGTTCCCTCTTATGAAATGAGGGATGGAAAGGAAGTTTTTTTTGAAGGAAGTTTACAAATGATCCCTCAAAAGGGAGAGATACCTACTTCCAATAGTTAGAAGTGATTAAAAAATCAAAATAAATGTTAATTACAAATAGTTACAAAATTTGGTTTGATCTTTCACTCAATGATAATATCAAAAACCAACAAAACTTTTAACTCCCTTTATGGATGAGAAGACAAGTCTAAATGAGTTACAAAATAGGGAATCCATGAAGAATCCTTGGAATGTAGAACCACTGTGGAAGGTACAATGAAAGGGTCTAATAGTTAAAGAGTTTCCTTGTCCTTGTTGTCCAAATCCACAAATGTTATTTCCCTTTCAAAATCTGCCCCAAAATCATCTCAAAATGAAGTTTTAGGTCTTCTAGTACAACTGCCAGATATCAATCCAAGAAAGGGCAAATTTGGCCACTCAAATCCAACGAAAATCAACGTTCTTAGGTAGAGGAAATCTACCAATAAGCAAGTTCCTTGCTGCCCAATATCAGTCCAAAAGAGGAGAGAGAAATCAACTTTAGGAGACAATTGATACCTGCAAAAAGGGTTGGCAAAAGCCAATGTGAAAGAGGCCAAGCTAGCCACTTCTAGCAGAAGAAATTTGCGATTATCTGAGACAGTTAATGTATCCTTTAACATTGGAAAATACCTTGGAACCTTTTGCCTCCCATTAGACATAGTTTTTGGTTAGTTCTTTAGGGTTCTTAACTGAATTGAAGGTGGAGGATCGAAAAACATTATCCAAGAAAAGATAAAGATGGTTTCAAGGAGATCCAACATGGAGAAGCTTAGCTTCATTAATGAGTATCCAACTAATTTTACAACTCAACCAACTCACAAGTAGATCCAACATTGGGCATGCCCAAACTAATTTAGCAAGTCGAGTGTTTACCGTTTCCAAGCTTGGAAAATAAATGGGTGAAGAGGAGCCCTATAAAAATATATAAGCAGTTAAGCTAGAGGCTAATTTCTTCTAAGTGCAAAAAAAATCAAATCTACTAATTGCTCAAAAGGAGACGAAAGGATTTTCAATTTCCAAACTAGTGATAAAGATACCTCAATAAATAAATGATGCCTTTAAGAAAAGGAACAAGAGCAACTTACGCAAATAAGCAAATGGATTTGGAATTGCAATAGAGCAAGATACAAACTATAAGAAAATGGAATGCTCAAAATAAATTAAAATAGTACACAAGACTCATCTAAGTATTTTGCATGTGATGTTTAGAGCATATGAACTACAATGCATGAAATGAAAGCAAAAAAGAGAATGAAAATGAAAGTAATTAGTGTTCATTTAATCTACTTAGTGTTAAGTGACGAAAAAAAAACCACTCAATCAATCACATGGAGACCTTCTGCAAATGAGGAAGAGTGTGATGCCAAGGGGAAAAGGTCACCAAGCACCCAAGAATAAGTGCCTCTGTATTATATTGGTTCCCTCTTATGCAATGAGGGATGGAAAGGAAGTTTTCTTCGGAGGAAGTTTACAAATGATCCCTCAAAAGGTTGAGATACCTCCTTCCAATAGTTAGAAGTGATTAAAAAATCAAACTAGATGTTAATTTGAAATAGTTACAAAATTTGGTTTGATCTTTCACTCAATGATAAGATCAAAAACCAACAAAACTTAGAACTCCCTTTATGGATGAGAAGACAAGTCTAAATGAGTTACAAAATAGGGAATCCATGAAGAATCCTTGGAATGTAGAACCACTCTGGAAGATACAATGAAAGTGTCTAATAGTTAAAGAGTTTACTTGTCCTTGTTGTCCAAATCCACAAATGTTATTTCCCTTTCAAAAGCTGCCCCAAAATCATCTCGAAATGAAGTTTTAGGTCTTCTAGTACAACTGCCAGATATCAATCCAAAAAAGGGAAAATCTGGCCACTCAAAAGGAACGAAAATCAGCTTTCTTATGCAGAGGAAATCTACCAAGAAGCAAGTTCCTTGCTGCCCAATATCAGTCCAAAAGAGGAGAGACAAATCAACTTTAGGAGATACTTGATACCTGCAAGAAAGGTTAGCAAAAGCCAATGTGAAAGAGGCCAAGCTTACTTGGGCATCCACTAGATTAGTGATCAAACTCAATTAGAAAAAATCAACAAATTAACTATACTAAAACTTGAATAAAGCTCTACCCTATGGTAGCCAAGAAATGCTGGGTTAAACCAAATCTTCTTGGTTGATTTGTGGCCTTTAGGTCAGCCACTAAATAGCCTTCAAATAGCTTAAATTTCTAATGAACTTCAAAGAACATATGAGAACATTCAAGCTTCAGAGGATGAAGTGCATCAAGACAACTTTTCAGACAATGGAAATGAGTTTCATAACCTCAATGAGTTGTATGGTTCAACTCCTCAAAAAGAGGAATATGTAGTTGAGAAGATCACCAATAATGTTCAAATTCCCTTAACAGGTGGTGATGAAGTAGAACATGGATCCTACAATCTAGCTCTGGAAAAGAATGAAGATGAAGATGAAGCATATCAGGAAAGAATTAGTATTGTTGATGGCATAACTAATGCAAGTACAATTAAAGAAAAATTGTTTGATATGGATAACCATGGAAAACATGAGGGATTCATTGCCCCTGACAAAATTGAGGGAAAAGAGGATGACCAAGAAGAACAATCTATACAGGACGGAGATGAAGAGACACAACCCAGCCACTAATGATCTGTGGGAATAATTCTAGAATAAATTAAACGAGCCAAGCTTCCAAATTAATGATATGTTCCCTTGTCCAGGTATAACTAATTCTATTCTTGAAACAAAAGCAGAAATTTCAATCGATTTTGTAGACTGTAACAATGTGTTCCCTCATCAAGATATGTATGATTTTGTTCCAGATAAAAGACTAACTATCTCAGTAATGATAGTACTGATGTGTTGTTCCCTATGATGTAATGACTCTGGTACTCTTTTAAACAACCCCAAACCTACGGACACTAATGACATGTTTCTTTGTTTAGGAATGGATGATTTTGTACTAGACAAACTCCTAAAGAGTCTTACAAAAGAGGCCTGCAAGCAGGAAATGCCACAGTTAAATACTTCGTTGAAGACCCCTGAGGTTACTGACGGATATAATATATCTCCCTGTTTAGTCACTTTGTTCGTACTGGAATATAGTACTGCATCCAGAAAGCCAAAGCTTGGACACTATGACATGAAAGAGAAGATTCCAGTTTCAAATGTAGATTTAGCAAACAGTCCACTACTAGGAAACATAGATAATGAAGATGAATCAGATGATTTGGACATTGCTGAAGAAACTTCCGATGAAGAGCAGATTGCAGATTCAATTGGAGGTAGGCAAAAAGGTAATTTGTTAGTAGAGGATCAAGTTCTAGAAGGTCCAGTGCAGAAGACATCAAATAGTGAATCTCAAGCCAATGAAGAATGCGGTAAAGAGTATCTTCAAGAAAATCCCATATCGCTTGTTATTGATGAAGGTTTAGAGGATAAATTGAATGATTCAAAAACCACTAAAGGGTATCAGGTCTCCGTTGTTGAAAAATAAGAGAAAATTGAACGGTTTTCCAAGAGTGAAACTCATAATGCTCAAGAAACTATATCTCCTAATAACTACAATGAGGAAGCTCAAGAGGATGTGAAGGATGAAGCTCATGAAATGAATTTTTAGAAAAAAGCAAAGTGTGTTTTGGCCTTGATGAGTTGAATTTTCCTCAAAAGGAGGAATATGACAGCCAAAAGATTTACGAGAATGAATCTCATGAAGGTGAATCAATGGATTGTGGCAACACTTCATAATTAAAATATAAGCTTCAATTTGATGCAAACAATTTGAATGGTGCTCATCAATTCAAACTCCTGCCAAAGGCTTTGTCTCTAGAAAATTTGTCACATCTGGCATCATTTAGTGAAGGTCAAGTGCCTAGGGAATGCAATGAAGAGGAGCTTTTAGTTCTAAATGATGTTCAACAAAGTCACACCTCGCTTCTTAATGGTGAAGCTCAAGAAGATAAATTGAGTGATCCCAAAACTAGTGAAGGATTTCATGACTCTGTATATCAAAGAAAGGAGCATTATGAACTTGCTTCAATGGCTGAAACTTAGGATGTTGAAGAAACTATATTTCACAAGCAAAATGATGACTCTCCTAATACAGCTTGGATGAAAGTGAAAAATCCTGAATAAGTAGATATGTCCATTGAACTTCAAGGAACATATGAGAACATTCATGCTTCAGAGGATGAGGTGCAATCAAGACAAATTTTCAGACAATGGAAATGAGTTTTATAACCTCAATGAGTTTTATGGTTCAACTCCTCGAAAGGAGGAAGATGTAGTTGAGCAGATCACCAAGAATGTTCAAATTCCCTTAACATATGGTGATCAAGTAGAACATGGATCTTACAATTTAGCTCTAGAAAGGAATGTAGTTGAAGATGAAGCATATCAGGAAAGCATTAGTATTGTTGATGGCATAACTGATGCAAGTCCAATTAAAGAAAAATTGTTTAATATGGACAACCATGGAAAACATGAAGGATGCATTGCCCCTAACAAAATTGAGGGAAAAGAGGATGACCAAGAAGAAAAATCTATAAAGAATAGAATTGAAGAGACACAACCTAGCTACTAATGATCTGCTGTAATAATTCTAGAAAAAATTAAATGAGCAAAGCTTCCAGATAATAATGATATGTTCCCTTGTTCAGGTATAACTAATTCTATTCTTGAAATAGAAGCAGACATTTCAATCGATTTTGTAGACTGTAACAATATGTTCCCTCATCAAGATATGTATGATTTTGTTCCAGATAAAAGATGGATTGTCTCAGTAATGAGAGTATTGATGTGTTGTTCCCTCTAATGTAATGACTCTGGTACTCTTTTAAACAAGCCCAAACCTACGGACACAAATGACATGTTTCTTTGTTCAGGAACGAATGATTCTGTACTAGACAAACTCCTAGAGAGTCTTACAAAAGAGGCCTGTAAGCAGGGAATGCCCCAGTTAAATACTTCGTTGAAGACCCCTAAGGTTGCTGACAGATATAATATATCTCCTTGTTTAGTCACTTTGTTCATATTGGAATATAGTACTGCATCCAAAAATCCAGAGCTTGGACACTGTGACATGTAAGAGAATATTCTAGTTTCAAATGTAGATTTGGAAAATAGTCCACTACTAGGAGACATAGATAATGAAGATGAATCACATGATTTGGACATTGCTGAAGAAACAACTGATGAAGAGAAGATTGAAAATTAAGTTAGAGCTAATAAAAAAGGTAATTTATCAATAGAGGACAAAGTTCTAGAAGGTCCAGTTGAGTAGACATCAAACAATGCAGCTCAAGCTGATGAAGAATGTAGTAAAGAGTATCTTCAGGAAAATACCATATCACTTGTTAATGATCAACGTTTAGAGGATGAATTGAATGATTCAAAAACCACTAAAGGGTATCATGTCTCTATAGTTGAAAAATAAGAGAAAATTGAATAGTTTTCCAAGAGTGAAACTCAGAATGCTCAAGAAACTGTATCTCCTAAGGACTACAACGAGGAAGTTCAAGAGGCTGTGAAGGATCAAGCTCATGAAATCAAGTCTTATTTTTCAGACAAAAGAAAACTGTGTTTTGGTCTTGATGAGTTGAATGGTCCTCAAAAGGAGGAATATGACAGCCAACAGATATACGAGAATGAAGCTTATGAAGGTGAATCAATGGATTGTGGCAACACTCCAGAATTAAACAATAAGCTTCAATTTGATGCAGACAATTTGAATGGTGCTCATCAATTCGAACTCCTGCCAGAGGCTTTATCTCTAGAAAATCTATCACAGCTAGCATCATATAGTGAAGGTCAAGCGCCCGGGGAATGCAGTGAAGAGGAGCTTTTAGTTCTAAATGATGTTCAACAAAGTCACATCTCACTGGTTAATGGTGAAGGTCAAGAAGATAAATTGAGTGATCCCAAAACTAGCGAAGGATTTCATGACTCTGTATATCAAAGAGAGGAGCACTATGAACTTGCTTCAATGGCTAAAACTTAGGATGTTGAAGAAACTATCTTCACAAGCAAAATGATGGATCTCCTGATGCAGTTTGGATGAAAGTGCAAAATCTTGAATAGGTAGATATGTCTAATGAACTTCAAGGAACATATGAGAACATTCAAGATTCAGAGGATGAAGTGCATCAAGCCAATTTTTCAGACAATGGAAATGAGTTTTACAACCTCACTGAGTTGTATGGTTCAACTCCTCAAAAGGAGGAAGATGTAATTCAGCAGATCGCCAAGAATGTTTAAATTCCCTTAATAGATGGTGATCAAGTAGAACATGAATCTTACAATGTAGCGGTGGAAAATAATGAATCATATTAGGAAAGAATTAGTATTTTTTATGGCATAACTGATGCAAGTCCAATTAAAGAAAAATTGTTTGATATGGACAACCATGAAAAACATGAGGGATTCATTGCCCCTGACAAAATTAAGGGAAAAGAGGATGACCAGGAAGAACAATCTATACAAAATGGAGCTGAAGAGACAAAATAATTCGAAGTTGGAGAAAATATACAACTTGTGAATGTAGACACAGTGGCCAGCAACCAGGAACCTTCTAACATGGATACTCCATTGAAGATGCCTATGCTTACAAAAGGCCTTGATATATCTTCTTGCTTGAATTCTTTTTTTGGTACTGGACTTTAGTGATCCATTCGATAAGCTCAATCTTATGGAGAGTAATGATGCATTATTTTGTTCAAGTATTGATGATTCTCTTCCAAAAAATATCTCAGAGATTGTTATTGAAGTTGCCTACAAGTAGGAACTTTACCGATTGGATAATCCTTTGAAGACCCCTGAGGTTACATATGGATATAATATAGCTGTGGAAAAGAATGAAGTTGAAGATGGAGCATGAGAGGAAATAATTTTTATTGTTGATGGCATAACTACTGCAAGTCCAATTACAGAACAGTTGTTTGATATGGATAACATCGAAAAACATGAGGGATTCATTGACCTTGCCAAAATTGAGGGAAACAATGGCGAGGAAGCTGGAGAGACCAAAAATTTCAGAGTTGGAGAAAATATACAAATTGTGGTGAGCAAGCAGGAACCTTCCCAATTGGATAATCTGTTGAGGATCCCTGAGGTTACGGCGGGATATATATCAACTTGTTTAAGCACCTTACTTGGCCTGGAGTCTAGTATTCCATCCAAAAGTTCAGAACTTAGAGAAAGTTACAATATATCCCCTTGTTTAAGTATGAATGAATCTCTTCTAGAAGATAAGGATGTGTGCAATCAACGACTTTCCCTAGATAAGCCATTGGAGAGGCTTGAACATGCTGAGGGACCAGAATATGATACCCCAGTGAAAAAGCTTGAGCTTATAGAAAATGATGTGACATCAAAGACTAAATATTTGTTACTGCATGTCCCACTTGGAGACCATGTGTCTGTCATGGAGAAGGATGCTATGGTTTTAGAAGGGACAGAGCATTTTGAAAGTATTCTCCTTACAGAAAATCCTATAGAATCTGGAGAAGTAGCTGAGGGTTATACTATTTTGGATGATATGAATGTTCTTAGTAAAGGGGTTTCGAAAAACACCAAACTTGTAGACATAATATTGACTTTGAGCAATAGATTGCAAACTTTGCAATTGGACTTACAAGGAAAACTTCCAGAGTCATTATATGCTACACCTTCCAGAAGGCTGATGAATTGAAAACTTAATGGAAGCACAGAGAAAACCATAGATTCCATTTCTATTTACAGGCCAAGGAAATCCATAGGAAGTGATGAGGCTATGCACAGTTCATTAAAGGAGAGTCATGCTAAGCTGGTGGGACAACTTAGTTTATGGAAGCTACAGAATCTACACAAAGAAAATGAAACAACAGCAAAGGATTCTAAAAAGGTAAGCTAAATTATGTATGAACTTTATATTTTTGCATCTTCATTATGAGATTCATCTTAAGGAACATAGTACATAGTTGGTGCATTGTATGTATGACATTTTTTCATTTTTCTTTTCACGAGATAAGTAAACAATTTGTTTCATAGAATATGTCATCACCTACACTGGAACAGAGGATGGAATCCTTCGACACATCACTGAAGATGCTTGGACATAATGAGGACCATGATATATCTCCTTGCTTGTACACATTATTTGGACCAAAATGTAATACGCCATAACAAATCACAAGCTTACATAAGATAATAATAAGGTTGGTACTGGCACATCATTTGAAAATGCTCTACAACCACCGTTAGTGACTGAATTAGGGGTAGTTGACAATTTCGGCAATGAATTCCCATGGTTAGTTTATGTATCCCATGAAAAGAGGCCTGGTTTCCAACACCACAAGAAATCCGGAGCAATGAATGCATTGGTATATTCCTATCTATGTACACATCTCTCTTTTTCCGCTAATTTACTCATATGAAATTCATTAATTATTATGCTGACGCTGATGATTGTTATCCATTGCTCCACTTAGGTCCAAGTGTCTGTTGTCCTAACAAATGGCCTCTTTCAGTTGAACCTTGATTGTGATCATTATATAAACAACAGTAACACTATTTGTGAGGCAATGTGTTTTCTAATGGATCCAGTTCTTGGGAAGAAAACTTGCTATGTACAATTTTCTCAGAGATCGACAATTGGAGTTTTTAACTCAAGTCGGTTCACTCACAGTGTCCATCACATACAAGTAATTAAGGAGGTTGGTGGAGGTACAAACATTTGAATCCTGACAGCTAAGAAACCCGCATGTCCAATAGAGACAGTTGTTTCCCAAGATGGCCTTTATTGGCCACCTTTCCAATAATTTGTTGTTATCTCTTCACGCATTGAATATTCAAACATGGAGGTCAAGCACAACTAGTTTGAAAATCCATTAGAGTTGTGGGCTCTTTGACTACAGTTTGATTGGTCGACATCAAAAGCATTACTACCAACAAAGGTAAGGGGAAGAAGCTCATTAAAGCTAAAGAAGAGATTGAGAAATTGATCCTAGGTGTTCACTTACACTAGAAAAATGTGGTTAGGTTCTAAAAGTGCATCCTATTTGTAAGATCGGTGTAATGAAAGTAAGGGAAAGGAGGGTATAGCCAAAATAATTGATAGGTTTCTGGTGGACACAAAATTAGGCTATACATACCTTTAGTGACAATGGAATTCACAACCACCAAACCCAAATTTTATATTTTTTAGGCACTGGCTAGAGTAGTGGATAAACCCACCTCTCCTTTAGATCCTAGTAGTTTCAACTTCTATATCGATCCATCGCCACTTTATGTTATTTCCTTGTAGATGAAGGGATGGAACTCCCTGTCTGAAACATAAAACAAAATTTAAGGAACAGTAGCACAAGTTGAGCAGTGTTCTCCCCTGTGATGATTTGTGGCACAAAAACCATGCATTATCTAAAGTCCCTCCTCTTGAAGGTAGAACTGGGTGAGTGATTTGCAAGTGACCTAGAAAAATTCTTCATCCTCTATCGCAAAAAAGAGTATTTCTATGTTAGTCAATCAAACTCACATGGAAACTCCAATCTATGATATGTTTTATTTCTCTAAAATAAAAATAAAAAAATTAACCATAAGTTGCATTACAGATTTGTTTTCAACTTGCATCTCAATCAATGATATTAGGCTATATATCTCAATAAATTACCGTTTTCATTGTCACGTTCGAGGTATTTCTTTCAGATCAAGTCTTGAATTCTGGATTTTATTGCTTTAAGTTCGGACTTGAATGTGCTTTGGAGTTGTTCAACACACTCACTCAATAGTTGTTGTTGAGGTAAGATTTTTCTAGCCTTCATGATGAGAACTATTGTTGAATCTATTTAGAAATGTCTGTAATCTTTTACATTTTCGGTCACTCTATTCCTATAATTCGCATTCATATCTGTAAGTGGAATCTTAATCTTTTTCAAATTGTGCGAAAAGGAAGGATTGAATTCAAAATTATCACTTGTAGATATTGTTGTAGTGCTAGGTTCCTTTAATGAAACTAAATACAGAATTCAAATAAGATCTTCATCTTCCAAATTTAGTTGAGATTTAATTTCTACATAGCTCAGCTTTGTAGCTTTATTGAACAACAATAACAAAGCTACTTGGTATGTTGTTACTGCCAATTCTATTACCGTGGTGTCAAATTTGGAGATGATATCATAGGTTCCCAAGGAGTATACCCATGTAAGTGTACGATGTTCATATCTCCGAGAATAAAATTCCTGAAACTCGGCAAGGCATGTAGCCATCTCAGAAGGTATATAAAGATTGGAAGACTTGTAAGTTGGCCAACGTGTAGCATTCAATACTGTGACACCCAAGGTTAGTCTTAGATTGTTATATGTAGAATTGTTAAACTTAGTTTGGATTTCTTTCGAAACTGCGAAATCTTTATCCATGCCCTCCATTCTTTATATAATACTAGAACCACAGGGTGCCTTCAACTTTGACAATTTGTTCTGCTCATCATCAATATTTACACCTATATCATGCAACAATCTCTTAGCTAAGTATTTCTTGAAAAATTCTACAAATAAATCGTTATCACTCACATAGTGAACAAGTTTTACAACCTTTTTCAATAGGCTATCAATATTATCATCACCGGATTTTTTTGGATTGCCACCCTTCTTCAATAAATTATCCAAAAAAGCTACAAATAACTCTACGGTTGTGGTTCCTGCAACTCTTTTATTGCAAATTACCACCAATGCTTCCTGCAGAGCTTTAGAAATGGAATTATCATTTTGAAATTCATGCTCCGAATAATCCACATACTAGTCATAAATTTCAATGACCTTCTTTAGGAATTCATGTCCCTATATTCTTGTATTGTTTGATGAGTTATTGTTCCTAGTAGTGTTTTCTACCCATTTGACTAAGTCTATTCCTCGGCTAATTATATTTTCTTGAAAGATACTTACCACTAGTTAGAGATCTTTGGGGATTTTACAAAATAACCTATACATCCTAGAAATACCAATTTTCTTATCATCCCTAAGTAGGGCCTCGAAACCTGAATCATGTTTCCCTAAAAACTAAATTTCATAACAGTCAAGGAGTTCGTTTTGGACTATATATAATAACCCATGCTTGTTGCGAGAGTGCAAATAATTGTCAACTCTGTGCTCCTCATTCTGCAAGCACTCTTCAGCTTTTACCATATATTCTGGACAAGAATAATCCGAAATCCATAAAGCAACGTTTTGAGCATAGTAAAGTCAAGTATCCTCCAAATTTCCACTTTGCAGGTGGCTCAAATTTAACGCATTCGTTGATTCAACAGTTTATGGAAGGTATCTTGAGCCTTGGTTGTTATTTACTCCTACCTCCTAATTCTTCCCCTTTGCCCTTGTAGAAGACGTCAGATCTTGACAATACAAACTTATTTTATAATACTGCACTGGGAAAAAAAGACATCGGATCATAGTACTGATTACCAACTCAGTGAAGGTGTTGAAGTGGCTAGCCTTCTATTTGTAGAAACATGTTTGGATTTAATAAGAAGAGAAAAGTTGCAAATGAAGTATCATGCTTGCCAATTACTATCAACTGTTAATGGCAGTTTGGATTGTAAATGTCTTTTAGTCTTCTTTCCTAACAAAGTTCTAGATATTTAATTCCTTTCTTAATTTGAGCAAATGTTTAACTTTATTCTGTGCAGGAATGAATGTTGACAAAAATAAATCAACTCTATAGCAAGGGGAGGGAGAATATCCTTCAAATGCAATTGTTGGTAGATGTTTAGGAACTCCTACAAGTGCACCAGTGCAATCAATTTTTGTGGAAAGTGGAAGTGGTGTATCAAGAGGTAGTGATGCAGCAATTGCAACACCTTCCAGAAACAATCATATGGCAAGGGTACAATGTTTAAATATTCATCAGCAGGACTTAAATTCTTCAGATATTGTAGGGTGAGTCTCATTCATTACTCTAAGTTGTTGGCTTCTTGTGGCTGTGTACATGTCATGTTTGAGATAGAGCATTACTGATCAGCTGTACCTTTGCACTTGAACATCACAAAGAAGAGAAAAAGAGTTCCTAGAGTCAATGGTGGGGAGAAGGGTGAGAGGGGACTCCGACAGTTTAGCATGAAAGGTGTATCCTCACAATTCACCTATTCTCTTTCTTTTTCTGACTGAAATTTTCTTTTGGTACATGTTGATGGATGGACATCTTTATGTTGCTGGAGGTAATGGAATTGATATAAATCGATCGTAGATTTGTATCTATTTGTTCTCATAATGGCAGTCATGGGGCATAAAGGGAGGCCAAATGCAAGCCAGGTGTGGACCTTTCCAGCCATGGAGAGAATGTGGGTAGCTAATATGTGTGGAGTTATATTTAATCATGTGGTTGACTAGCTTAAAAAAATCTTGATCCACTAGCAAATAATGTTTCTGTTTGTTATACATTGTGTCTTTAGGGCATGCTTCTAGTTATATTTGTATGACACATTGGCGTCAAGGGTTTGTTTCACTTACTGTCGATTGTTTAACTATGTCTAGTCAGTCAGAAGGTTAAGAGCAAGTGTCAGACCACATATAATGAGGTAACAACATGACCATAGAGACTGCTTATTATTTAGCAGTTGTTCCTTGTTTATTTGTTAAGTATGATTCCCATTTGTTTCTCATCATCTTATCTTAATTAACTGTTGAAATTCTAATATGTAGCATTTTTTAGCAAGCAATGCAGAAGGCATCTCTGAATTTTTTTACCATTGCATATAAAATGCTAAATTGTGGTAATGGTTGACACATAGTACAATCAATGGGAATTGTTACATCCCCAGATCTCTTAAATCGATCAATATGACTGAATCAATGGTGATATGGCCGGGGTAAGTAAAATGAATACCAGTTCAAGTGAAAGTTCTGGAAATGATATGTTGAGAATGCCCCCTAGGCACGTGCTCTAACAGGCAGTAGGAATGGATTCAATGAACCAGTGGCATGCTGAAAGTGTTAAACGGGACTCATCTCTAAGAGGAATAGTGAACATGGATTCTCAAGGGAAAAAATTCTCTTGAACAGGCAAACTTTGTTCAGTCAAATGTGGTTAGGACATCCTCACAAAACAGTACTATGAATGTGAGAGAGGTATTAAATTTATTCAGTCTATTTGGACTTGAAAGTAATATCTAATATATGAAAACTTCGGATCCTTGTAAGAAGTTCAATTTGTCAGTATTGTGTGTCCTTTTATCTCAATTGAAAATACTTCATGCTTAGATTGTTGATATCATATGATTGATTTGTTTGTAGCCCTTTTGTAGTAAGTAATTGTTTCTTTTGCAGGACATTTTGAATTCAAATTTACAAATGAATTTAAGAGAAAAACTGGGAGGAGAGATCCTAAAGGCTTTTCTATAGGTTATGCTTCTGCAAACTCATTTGTATTTGACAGTGCCATAAATATGTCTAAGTGTCTTGTTCAAACAAACCAACATCTTTATCAAGGTAAGGTTTTGGTTCAAGTTTTTTTATTAAGTAATTTATCTATTTGTTGGTCCACCAAATTTTACTAGTTTTTTATATTATAATATACTGAGATGTTCAATTTCTTCTTATAAATTATTTCTGTCAAGCTAAAACATCCTTGACCTTCTAAGCAAGTCAGATAATCCAAAAGAAAGTGACGCATTAAAGCGCACTATATTAGGAACTTCAATGTAGCAAGATATAGTTTTCCCACCACATGCAACAAGCTACCCCTAGTCTTATCTCACCATACGTCTGCTAGGAGAGATTCTATTGGCCTTCAATTGGTGGCTCAACTTTCATGGCACGCTAGTAACCAAGCAAGTTTTCCCTAAAGCTGTGGATCCATAAGGCAATCCTTCATCAATTAATCAATGCAGCTAGCTATAGTTTGCCCACAACATGCAACAGGCTACCCCTAGTCTTATGTCACCATACCCTTGCTAGGAGATTCGATTTGCCTTCAAATAGGGGCTCAAATTTCATGGCACGCTAGTAAGCAATCAAGTTTTCCCTAAAGCTGTGGAGCCATAAGGCAATCCTTCATTAATTAATCAATTTTAAATAATTATTTTTTAACAATTTATTCAACGCATTAGAAAACCATGTTTCTCCGCACATTATTGTAATAATATTACAAGAACAAAGTCAAACTGAGATATTCCATTACTCTCCAAGAGTGTTGAGGTTTGATATAAATCACTGATCATTTTACAAACCATGGATGTAGTACTATTTCTGCAGGACAAGATATCAATTATATTTCATCTGATAAAGAAACAATAAGTGACTTACAAACCACAGATAAATAAGTACTTCCTGCAATTTATGGAAATTGTCAGCGAAACATAAACGGGGATTACAATATGCTTGGTTTTCTATCATTCAGTGCATCACATTTTTGCGGAAAAAAGGGTTGGCCTTCAATAGGTTTAGCAAAACAACTCCCGATCACCCAGTATTGGAACATGAATATTTGGTGCAAACTATTCAAGACACAATGGAGAGTAGATAAGAAAGCCTGCCCTAGTGAGGTCATGCTCCCCATCGGCTACAAAGGCTCAAGTTCCCCATGCATGTGAATCAACAACGACTGAATTAGATTGCAACCCATAACACCATTGGTGGGTTATTGACACCCACAACCCGTGGAACAAATTCATCTTCACCTCACATTCTCCAAGATTCCACTTCACCTAAAAATATGGTGGTACACGACATAGAGAATGAATTTGGTACTGGTTGGTCGGTTAAGAAGATAAAATGGCAAATGTCGCTCAATTGTAAGAGGTTTCGTTGCAACCAAACAAGAAAAATTAAAAAAATGCCTCAATATCAAAGATTGAAACAAAGACCCGTTGACATACCTTTTAAAGTATGGAAAGAACTTGTAAAATCATATGAGAAGTTGGATGCACAAAGAAAGGTCGGCAATGAAAGAATTCAGGTATTGAATTTTTCAATAAACGTTATTTAGAATGTATTAATAATTACAAGTATCTTAGACATGTATTTGTGTGAAAATAAATTGAATTGGTTTATGTTTAAGGACAAGGCATCCAAGGCGAGGTTAACAAAGACAAAAGTCACTCATCATAGTGGCCAAAAAGGTTTAAAAGCAATGATAACAATCTTTGTATGTATATTAAACATGTGATTTTTTTTATTAAAATTTGTATTAGAAGAAAGTCATTGTTATCTAATTTCTCCCTATTTACTGATTGATAGGAACTAAAATATGGAAGACCTCCAAATAATTTGGAAAAAGAGGTCCTACAACAAAAGAGATGGATTGAATTTGTTGTTTGGATGGACTCTATGGTATGTAATCTTAGTTGGATTTCCAATATACTTTTGAACCGTATTCTCATTTTAATTTTTAGTACTACTAGATATTATATCTTACCTAATTTTATGGTTAGCATTGTATAACAAAAACATGCATTGTGTTATGTAATTAATACTAACATGTAATATTGATTTTTTTTGCCAGAATGCTATAGGTAATGATTGCCAAGATGATCATCGCAATGATGATCAAAACTATGCTCAACATTTATCAGGAGATGATGAGGATGAGGATGATGGTGGTGAAGGAGGAGATGATGATGATAGTTGTGGTGTTGGTGATGATCTGGATGAGACTAATGAGGATGGTCAAGATGATCATGAGGATGATCTTGGTGGTGGTAGCTAGGCATGCACATGCATTGTTTTTTATGAAGAAATTATTGTGTAGAATGACATTGTTATGTTTAGATGGATGTTGTGAATTTACCCTTTATCAATGAAACATTTTGATTTGGTAATCATACGATGAGTCTGATTTGATTAAAGATGATGATGATATTATCATTATTATATTTTTATTTGATTTATATATTGGAAAGTATCATCATTATTTTGATAGAGAATTATAATGTATGCTGATATTACCATCTTTGGATGTATGTTGTTAATTTATCATAAAATAATGATATTCATGAAATATTTGATCTGCTAATCATATTTGAATTTTAGTTGTTTTGATTAAAAATAATAGTGATCTTATTAGTATTCTGTTGTTATTTTATACATGTGTTGAAAATTGTTAATGAATCATTGTATATGATGACATTGTTATTTTCTTGGATGGATGTTGTTAATTTCCCTTAAATTTCTTTACAAATGATTTTGAATTGTGATATCTTCTTTAATGATATTTAGAAACTATGATATATTTCACTATGCAATTGAAATTAGTAAAATGAATCTATAAAGGGGGGTCATGTATGTAAAGAAAAATATACTCTATATAAGAAGTCAAATGCGGGTGCAACCATGGATGCAAATTGAAAGTAAAATTGGATGTTAAACTAGGAATTAATACAAAATGAAAACAATGACATACAAAGTGTTTTAAACTAGAAGTGAAAAATTGTGCAATAGTTGACACAAGGAAGGGAACAAAACATGGCATACAAAAGGATATCAAATTGGGCAAAAACAAGGACACATAAATAGACACCAAATTAGATGCAAAAAAGGATAGACAACTAGATGTAAAATAAGATGCAAAGTTGAGTGGTAAAAAGAAGAAAAAAATGTTACAAATTAAGATGCCAAATGATGATGCAAATAACAGTGTAAATTTGGGATGCAAACTTGGGTGCAAAAAAAGAAAAAAAAATATGTAAGAAAAGACATAAAACAAGATGCAAAATGGGGATGAGAAAATGTGAAACCAAGGATGCCATATTGGATGTAAAAAATGATGCATAATCAGATGCAAATTTAGGCTCAAACTTAGACAAAAAATTATATGCAAATGTGGACAAAAAATGAGGCAAAAAAAGATGCAAATTTGGATGGTGAAAACGATGTAAAACTAGACACCAAAAAAATGCAAAATTGAATGAAAAAGTGGGTGTAAATAATGGTGCAACATTGGACACATAAGTAGACACAAAAAAATGGTGCAAAAATGGGCATAAAAATAGGTCGAAATTGGATGCAAAAAATGATGCAAAACTTGGTGCAAAAACAAATACAAAAGTAGACGTAAAAAATGGCTCTAAATTGAATGTACCATTAGACACAAAATAAGATGCAAAAGTAGACAAAACACATGACTCAACATAAGATGAAAATATAAATGCAAATTTGGATGCTCAAAATGATGTAACATTGGATGCAAGAAATGGTGTTAAAAGCGATGCAAAATTGGATGCAGCAAATGACATAAAGTATGGTGCAAAATGGGATGGGAAAAATGGAGACAAATCAAATGTAAAAGTGGGCGTAAAAAATGGTCCAAAAAAAGATGCAAAATGGGCAGAAAAATGGATGCAAAATTTGGTGCTAAATCAAATTCAACACATGGTGCAAAGATAGGCACCAAAGCTGGTGCAAAAATAGGTACAAAATTAGAAGCAAAAACTAGTGTAAGACTAGATGCAAAACCTGGCGTAAGACTATAATTGACACAAAATGGATGCAGAAAAAGACGCTAAATTGGATGAGAAATACAATGTAAACTTGATGCAAATGATGGCGCAAAAATGGAAGCAAAGAATGACACAAAATAGGAAGAAAAAGATGATGAAAGCCAGATGCAAAAAATGACACAAAACTAGAAGCAAAACCTATCATAAAATAAGATGCAAATCTTGGTTCAAAATTTGACACAAAGAATGATGCATAGTTTGGTGTAAAAAATGATGCAAAATCTAGCGTGAAAAACGATGAAAAATCATGCGCAAGAAAGAATGTTTTAAAAATTGTACAATAGAGCCAGATTTAGCGCTAGGTTGCTCATCACAATTACAAAAAAAATGCACTAAAATCTGGCACTAAATTTGGCGCAAATCGTTGGTTTTGTTGTAGTGGCCATTAGGTAGAATGACAAAAGTTTTCCCACACCCTTTGATTTGATGACATTTACCATCACCTAGGTAAATTTGTGCTCCTTCGTTGATTTCTTTAAAATCTTTGAACCAATGCTTGTTCCCTGTCATGTGCGTTGACACTCTTGGATCTACAAACCAAATCTGTGCATCAACATTCTCATCACAATCTGCCATGAACAATTTGAAATTCTGCACATGATTCTCATTCGCGAGATGACTTGCATGTCTTTTCTGCTTCTGTTGTTCTTCATGATATTTCTTCTTCTTGCACTCCCTGGCAATATGACCCAATTTTCTACAATAAAAACATTTAGTTTCAGAGTAGTTTCTATTCGGATGCATACCTTGGGTCTGTTTCGGTCTTTTGTGTGAGTTTGCTCCGTTTTGTTGTTGTGGACTTCCTTTCCCTTTGAAGAAGTTTTTTTTCACCATCAATGCAAAATCGGCACTCTAGGGCTTCAAAGTCAATCTTCGTTCTTCTTCCTACATCAGTATTCCTGTCAGCTCTTCAAATTTCGGGATCTTCTCTCTCGGATTTATCCTAGTGATGAACATTTGGTACTCATCAGTGATACCATTCATTGTAATGGTTACAAGATATGTATCATAAACTATATGACCAATATCTGCTAATTTGTTCTTCAGGTCTTTGATCCTTGCTACGAATGAACCAATTTTTTCATTCTCCTCCATCTTAGGGATAGGATCTTACTCTTGAGAAACAGAAGACGATTTGAATTCCTGATCTCATACAACTCCTTCATAATTCCCCAGATCTCATTAGCTGTCTTACATTCTCTAATGTGTGGTATGATGCAGTCTTTCACTGACATCTTCAACAGCATCCTTGCTTTACCTTCTTTCTTCTCCCAATATGGGATCGATGCCGATCCAGCCATGGGCTTCTGGTCATCCCCATTCGTAATCGTCCAAGCACTCTGCACGTCTAACAGAGTCTGCATCCCAGATCTGTGACAGAGACATATCACTGATCTTCAATGTTGTTTGATCTCACAGCACACCCATAGATCATCGTGGCTTCCTTCACAGCCTCCAGACAACCTTATGTTGTCAGCTTCTGCAGCTTTCTCCAAGATGCAGCCTTCTCTTGGAGCCTTTTTGTTGTTTACACGATTGTCGCAAATGTACATCAATTTTCTGAGACTATCGCAGATGTGCACCTAATATCCAAGACGTCATTGTGGATGTAAGCCTAATATCAGAGACTGTCGCAGATATACACCTAATATCTGAGACTGTCGCAGATGTACACTAAAAAATTACGACGGTCGAAAAATAAAAATAGTGCTATCGTCGCGCCTATCCACTCAAAACCTGTGACAATTTCAATTTAGTCGCACCCACTGAATAGCGTACAGGTTTCTCAACCCTGATGCTCTGATACCATGATAAAAATGGCAATGTTTTTATTAAATGAAATAAAATCCACTAGTCAACTCTATGAAAGAGAGTCTGAACCATGAGAGTCTGCCTCTGTAGAACGCTCTACATTGCTCATGCACATTACACATTAAATAGAAAACATGGTTTTAAGGAAGTTACAACAACATCCTAAGAAATAGAAACTAATTCCTATCCTGAAGTTACATGAACCAACTCTACTTATATTAGAACAATCTCCATTATCTTCAACAGACATATGTAGAACCCAAAATGGGCCCATGTTCTCTTGTCAAATTTGATTGGGAAAAATTACATTAGAGCGAAAGAGAGTAAATGATGGGCACACCAGTATCATGCTTCACTATTGATCCCTTAGATATGTGGATATGCATAGTAAAATGTCGATGCTTGCTGTCTGTGATATCCTCTCTATTCTCAATTCTCAAGGCATGTAACATGCTTCAAAGCAATTAATTATATGGAAAAATTTTACTCTTTATTCTCGATTCTCAAGGCATGTAACATGCTTCAAAGCAATTAATTATATGGAAGACTTTTACAAGTATCACTTGTGTACTGCTGGAAAATGTAAGCACTAAGAAAGTAAGTTTCATCGCCAATTCCAATTTCTAAAATTTTGATGTTTGAAATAGATTTAGAATTTTAATGTTTGGAACAAATTTACAAATATCTCACCAATATTCTCGTTGCTTTCATCTAAATTATTTTATTGCCCCATCTCGCATTTATGCCGTTTCAATATCACAAAGTTGGACAAGATTCGGTTAACCGGGAGCCTCTAAACGTTATGTTTATCATTAGATTTGACCTTCACATTATACAGCAGTGCTGAAAAGCATACGCTTGTCAGTAAGGGTGAAACATTTGTCTGTGATCAGAACTAAAAGCTGGCATTTTCCGTGAGACAAGGTTGGCAGATTTTCAATGCAAAGTTGTGCGTGACAAAGACCAATGGAAAGTTGTGGGTGACAAAGACCTATGCAAAGTTGATTAAGTGATAGTAAGTGATAGTATTAGTTTTTTAATTTTTTTTAGAAAACGTAATTGAATTTTGGTTTATAAATAATTATAATGATTTAATTTTAAGATTATGGTTTGGTTATATATTAAATTAGTATGTAAGAAGGTCATTTTTATAAGTCAAGTGATTCATTTTGGTTTAACGGCTTGATTTCTATAATTTATAAAAGTATTTACTATTAAAGTTTACAAAGTCTATATTTTTTTTGTTCCTTATTTCTTTTTATTTGAACTTACTATTTTTTTATAAGGAAACATGTGATTTTAATCATTAAATTCATTCAAATTGTGTCATATAGGAATAAAACTAATAACATTTTATATAAAAAAATTCATACAATAAAGCTGCATTTTTCATGAGACAATGTTGGGGAATTTTCAATGCAAAGTAGTGCATAAGATAGATTTATCATAAACCTGATCAAGTGATAGTATTAGTTTTTTAAAATTTCCTAGAAATAGAATAGAAATTTTGTTTCAATTCATTCAATTTTATTTATAATAATTTGATTTATGTAAATAAATAATAATAGTTTAATTAATATTATGATTACCCCACATTAAATATGGTGTATAAATTCTATTATAGTTAAAGGATCCATTTTGGTTAAAATCTACAAATACAATTATTTTTATCCTCTTTTATTTCAGCTTATAATTTTTTATAAGAAAACATATATTCTTAATCATAAAATTTACTTAAATTATATCACATATTCATAATAAGAAAAACTTGTTTTTTTTTAACATTACCATCTTTAACTATTAATTTTAAAAAATATATATTAATCGTTCATAAATTTGTAAAATTTATTTTAATTACAAGTGTTTAAATAAAAATTTCAATTGCAAAATGAATGTGAATTTTGTAGTTGGACATTTTGATTCAGAAATCCATCCTCATAATAGGATGACCCTAAGCTTGATCTAGAGATAACCCTTGAATCTGGAAGAATATTTTGTACAGCTGTGTAATTTTGAATTGTTGTTTATACAAATTTAAGTTAAACTTAGATGGGTGTAAAATATCCTTAAACTGCATTTCATCACCTGCCAAAATTTTGTTTTACATGTTACACGTATCTCTTATCCTTCTTTGGCCTCGGTAACATTGGTCTTACAGATGCATAACCGCTACTGGTGATGAATCAGTCCGACTCCATATTCAATGAGTATGATGGAAGAAATCACACACAAACGATTATTGCTCTTGTAGACGATAGCATTTGTATTTTTAATTTGTTTACATTTAATGATTTTTTTGCTTTGTTTTGATGAAAAATGTTTGCTGCTACTAAAACAGGTTCTCTGTTAAATGGTCTAATTATGACAAATGCCTCGTCTAAGTAATGATCCTTTGATCTCATCATAATCAATATGGATGGAAAATAACTTGACAAGTAATCAACAAAGATTTCTCTGTTAGTTAACCATATTTGGATATGATGATGATGGTGGTTAACGTCCACCGAGAACAAACATTGGTCTATCGGACCTAAAGAAACAAATTATTTATTTTGATTTAAGATTTTATTTCTATGCTCAAAAAGCTTGGAAAGAAGCCTCCCAAGCTCACTATAATTTTGACATTGTAAAAGGCTAGGAAGGTAAGTATTGTAACAAAGATTGTGAAACTGAGATCTAATGGGGTTGTACGCGGGGCACTCTAAGAGGAAGTGGTTTTCATCCTCGATGTTCCTATTCTCACATATATGACAGAGCCTTTCCATCCATGAGATCTAATGGGGTTGTACGCGGGGCACTCTAAGAGGAAGTGGTTTTCATCCTCGATGTTCCTATTCTCACATATATGACAGAGCCTTTCCATCCATGGTGTTTTAGGAACTGCCCAACAACCTGTTTCACTATGGAGCTCATGAGAATTCGTTCTAGTCTTTGCTATATTAATTTTCTTCTTTGAGCTAGTTAAAATAGAGAGATACTTTTGATCTTCTAGGGTGGGGTTGATGACCTTCTTATAATGACTTAATTTTCTTTTAGCTGCTAAATCTTTCTCACACCACATTTTTTCTTTTAACTTAGAAGTAACAATATCTTTAATGTTATTTATGTTTTGCAATGCATCATTCTCGTTGATCTCCCAATAGTTTAACCAGGATCTTGTGTCTTTATGCCACCCCCGATTGAGCCTTAGGTGGTTTTGGCTGGAATTTAAAGCTATCTTAGGAAGTCTATGATCGTCTATGTTATTGAGTTTGTGCTTGTACAACAGAAACCTAACCATAGCTAGGCTCTCAATAGCGGAAATACCTGCTTCTATAAGGAGAATAGGATAGGGTGTATTACTTTTAATTTTCAAGTTATAAGTTATAAAACGCTTCTGGATTTGCTCAATCTTTCTCCATGATTCTTTGGAGATGCTGCAACCCCAAACCTCATAGCCATATAAGATAACAGGAGCGACTAAAGTTTCAAAGAGGAACTTCTTTTTATCCCACATTACGAGATTTGTTGTTTACAATTACTTTCAAGACCAAAATAAGCTTTCCACTCCCCATTAATTCTTTTCTCAATGCTATGGTTCTAGTTAAGCTTGTGATGAATATCAATTCCTAGGTACTTGTAAGAATACACTTCCTCCAAGTTATTATTGTCATACTTAAAATTAGCGTAAGTGTCCTTCTTGGATTTGATAATCATAACTTTTGTTTTGTCAGTGTTAATAGTCATACCCATAGTAGAGCAGAAATCCTTAAGGAGCTTGAGTTGCTTATCAAGATCAGATGAGCACCTTGAGAAAAGAACAATATCGTTAGCATAGAGAAGAAGGATGACGACTATCCCAGCTAAGATCGTGCCTTGACATCCTGCTTCCTCTAAATAGCCTTCGAGCATATCGATGTAAATGCCAAATAGGATAGGAGAGAGGGGGCAACCTTGTTTAACTCTGATGTTACACTTAATATATTTCAACCATCCCTCATTGCTCTTTAGTTTGGCAATTACATTCTCGTATAACCTTATAGTGGCAGCTCTCAACTCGAGAGGAACCTTTAGCTCTTCTAATCTATTCCAAAGGTTGTATCTAGGAACCGTATCGAAAGCCTTTCTAAAGTCCACAAAGCAACAAAATAAATTGGATTTATCATTACGACATTCCTCTGCAATGATCCTAAGTGTAACGAGGTGGTCTGTTGTTGAGTGATGCCTTCTAAAACCTGCTTGGCCTTTAGCCTGTTTACCTTCACTTTCAAACCATATGCTTAACTTCTTCTCCAAAATACTACCATATAACTTGGCTAAGAGAGGGCTGATCATAATTGTCCGATAATTAGAGGGGTTATTTTTATCCACACTTTTAAAAATAGGGATAATGAGACTCTCAGTCCAAGGTTTAGGGAACCCTTGCTTGACTACTAATTGAAAAGATTGTGGATGTGTGGGATGAGGACAGGACCTCCAATTTTTAAGATTTCCGCCTGGTAACCTTCAATGTCCTTAGCTTTCCCATTAGCGAGGCGATTAACCCCAAACTTAATGTCTTCTAAAGAGAAAACTTCTTTTGTTTGTGAGCAGGGTTTCCAAATTATCCATGACATTTGGAGATTCATAAAGCTTTTTATGACAGTAATTCCAATCGTGAAGAGAAATTTTATTATTATCTTTAGTCTTCCTAGTCAGAATCTGCCTCCAAAATTTCTTAGGAGCAACCTTAGAGAGGTGTAGGAGATTCTCTTGTCTTTGGCGAATGTGCCGCCTCTTTTTCCTTTTAGTTAGGGCTTTGTATATTTTTATCTTGCCCATTTTAAGAGATTCATCAACAGCTTCCATTATTGCTCTCCTCGCACTTTTACAATCTTTGTCATACCATGGATTGGTTTTGCTATTTCTTTTATTATTTGAAACTTCAATTGAGAAATTGTTAATAGAATATGAGAGGGTTGTAGTAAAATTATGATAGAGGTCTTCTATGTTGTCTATACTAGATAATGGAAGAAAATTAGTTTTTAATTCATTTGGAAAGAGATCATTTTTATTTCTATCAAATATTAAGTTCTTTTGGTTGTAAATATTATTTTTTGTGGGAACTCTATGCATGACAACATTGAGAGTTATAGGTAAAGGCCTATGATCAGAGTCAGGTTCATGGTCATTTAAGATGTCAAAATTTATTATTTCATTGTATATTGGGAGATTGATAATAACGTAGTCTACCACGCTGCTACCTAGTCCATGGACGCAAGTCATCTTGCTGGAATTGGACCACTTCTTTAAACCGTTGGAAATTATGAGATCCTGAGAACTACAGAGCTTGACTAGCTCTGACCCAACCAAATTTTCCCCGAGGTCCTCAGAGCTCCTTTTGTAGCTACTAGCCAGAGTAGGGTCTTCATCATACCAAAGAGGATTAGGGTTGGAATGATTGCTTAGAATAATAGCTTGGTTGTTTGAAGTTCGAGCATTAAAGTCACCTATTAAAAGGATATCACCGCCATTCCTTAGGCTAGAAATATCATTCTCTAAACCATTGTAAGGGTTAGTTTTATCTAGATTCTTCTTCTTATAGAAGTTAGAATTGATGGGGGGAAATAGCATATTGCTATGTAGGACTTTTTATTATTAATGTTACTGATCTCTATCCAACTATATTGGTTGTGAGGGTCATTTTTATAAATCCTAGCATGGGGGAGATGTTATTCTTAATGTAACAAGTTATTCCCCTAATGCCTCTATGGGAGGATCGCTTGTTCCAGGTAGACCATAGCGTAAAGCCATCTATGTTAGGGACCTTAGATTCTTCGTGCTCCCAAGTTTCAACAAGCAAAATAATATCAACATCATTTGAAATCCAACTTAGCTTGGGGCCTTTTGTTCCATGGAAGCCCCGATAGTTCCAAGAAAGGATCCAGAGCATGTTTAATTGCTATTGATTACTATCTTTTTGGTTTCTATCTCGAATAAAGGCTTTTCTATTTCTGATTATTGCCCATTTTCCTTCCTTTCTAGCTTCTTTTACCTTTTGAACCTCCTTTCTTAATTCTGCTTCGTCTTCTAGAATGAGATCTTCATTTATGAATATTTCCGTTCCTTTTAGACTTTTGAGGTTTTACTAAGTATGTTGTACTTATGATCAGTGGAGCTCACCTTTATGCGGATTAGTTTTCCTTTATTCTCAATTAATTTCCCCAACCTTGTTGCTTCTGTGAGACACATTGTTTCAATTTGTAATCTATTATGTAATTCTGTCTGGGCTAAGGCTAAAGTATCCTCATCTACTTCCTTATTAAACTGAAGATTATAAGGTTCAAGGCCCTTTTGTTACATTCGTGGTCTAACTCTATTAATTTTTTCATTTCATCTTTAATTGGTTTGATATCTAACTTATCTACCACATTATTTAGAGTGAGGTGGCTATTAACTTTTTCTTCTAGTTCTTTAATCATGCCTTTCATCTTAAGACTCTCTAAAGTATCAACACCTCCACTGGGATGGTTGGTTAGTATCTTGGTTTTTTTTTTCTATAACCTACAATCTAGTCCCCATTTCCTCCATTTTATTCTCTAGTATTTCTATTTTATTTTCTATCTATTTTTGGATCGTGTCTTCAAGAGATGCAAATTTATTTTCCAGCATGGCTTCTAACTCTTTTTGTAGCTTAGCTTCTCTTTCTTCTCTACGTTCCTCTAAAGACTCTATATACTCATAAAGGCCTTATAGAGTAACTGTGCTAGGTCTACCCTTGGTAATCTTTGGTAACTATGGTGAAATATTCATACTTGAAATTATATGAGCAAAAATGTATTAGAAAAAGAAAGAGATAAGGAATGTGTGCACCTGATATCAACAAACCTGATTGCAGATTGCCCGTGCCCACCGTAGCCTGTAGACTAAAGAATATATGCAAAGAATATATAGAGTACGTTTTTAACTCTTTCACTGTGCCTCAGAACTCTTTCACCGAAGAATATATGCAAAGAATATATAAAGTACGTGTTTAACTCTTTCACCAAGTCTCAGAACTCTTTCACCGAAGTATATATAGAGTGCATGTTTAACTCTTTCACCGAACCTCATAACTTTTCACCAAAGAATATATAGAGTACGTTTTTAATTCTTTCACCGAGCCTCATAACTCTTTCACCAAAGAATATATGCGAAGAATATATAAAGTACGTGTTTAACTCTTTCACCGAGCCTCAGAACTCTTTCACCGAGCCTCAGAACTCTTTCGCCGAAGAATATATGCGAAGAATATATAAAGTACGTGTTTAACTCTTTCACTGAGCCTCAGAACGCTTTCACCAAAGTATATATAGAGTACGTGTTTAACTCTTTCACCGAGTTTCATAGCCTATTATATAGTGTCTGAACTTGTTAATTACATGAACAACAACTAAAAATTCCTTTTCAGTCTTAGTATAATTCAACTCAGTGGGAGTCAAATTCTTACTTGTATAGTAAATGGCCTAAGGAATCAAATCTTTTTGTCCCAATATAGCTCGCAGAGCTGTATCTAAAGCATCTGTGGAAATACAGAAAGGGAGTTTCCAATTTGGACCTCTTAAAATAGGTGCTTCATAAATTTTTTCTTTCAAGGTTTCAAATGCTAATTGGCAATCAGGATTCCAGCTGAATTCACAATCTTTTGTAAGAAATTTGAAGAGTGGAGATGTTATTTTAGTGAATTTTTCTATAAACCTTCTATAGTATCCTGTAAATCCTAGAAAACTTCTAACATCCTTTTGGAAATTTGGAATTGATAACTTAGAGATGACTTCAACTTTAGATTTTTCAACTTTAATCCCATCTCCTGAAATGTGATGTCCTAAAACAATACCTTCTGTAAACATCATAAAACATTTTTCATGGCTTAGTGAAAGGTTTGCTTCTTCTTTACATCTTTTAAAAACTTTTTCCAATTTTTCCAAAGCTTCTTCAAATGTGTTTCCATAGACTGTAAAATCATCCATATATACCTCTACACAATCATGTATCAAATCAGAAAAAATTCCTAGTACTTCTCTTTGGAATGTTGCAGGTGCATTACATAATCCAAAAGGAAGTACTCGATAGGCATAAGTTCCCCATGGACAAGTAAATGTGGTTTTATCTTGATCCTTAGGTGCTACCTGAATTTGGTTATAACCACTAAACCCATCCAAGAATGAGAAATACTTCTTACATGCTAATGTATCTAAAACTTGATCTATAAAGGGCAAAGAAAATTAATCTTTAAGGGTTGCTTTATTCAATTCTCAGTAATCAATGCACACTCTCCATTTACCATTCTTTTTAGGCACAATTACCAAAGGAAAAAGCCATTGGTTATCTGAAATTGGGTAAATAAAGTTTACATTCAGTCATTTTTGGAGCTCTTCTTTTACAATCTCCCTAAGGTTTGGATTCATCCTTCTCTAAGGTTGTCTGATAGGTCTATTCTTTTCCTCAATATAGATATGATGGATACAAGTCTTAAGATCAATGCCTTTAATGTCGGTGTATTCTCATGCAAATGCAGTAGAATGTTTTGTAATGTCTTGGTTAGCTCTTCTTGTTGTAGTTTCTCCAAGTTTTTGTTTATGTTCAATGTCCTACCTGGGAAAATTTCAATTGTAGAGCTACCAAACTCTTCCATAGAATAAAGAGACATTTGCCTAGATGATAAATATTCAACATTAGATTTTTCTTGAAATTGTGCACGATCATATTCTGAAGATGTTTCAAAATTTTCCAATGTATTCAAAATTTGACTATCTTCACTAATTTCTGAAATAGTAAAGAGAGGCTGAATATCATCTTCATCATCAATCCATTCCTTGTCATCTATTTCTGTGATTGATTTGTTGGAGGATACATAGTAAATTTCTTTGTTGAATTTCCATCAGAAATATACATGTCACCAGATCTGCAGCTAATAAAAGCATCAGATGTGGCCAGCCAAGGCCTTCCTAATATGAGTGGGTGTCCTCCTAGATTATTATTTGGAGTTAAGATCATGAAATTAATAGGATATTCCCAAGAATTTAAGGATACTGAAATATCTTCTAACACACCATCTGGTTTGATTACCGATCTATCTGCAAGTTGCAGTAAGGTGGGTGTGTAAAGAAGATTAGGAAGTTTAATCTACTCCATAGTTTGTTTATTCATGATGTTTATTGTTGCCCCTAATTCAATCAATGTATTTGGAATTTCAATTCCATTAATATGTGTCTTGACAATTGGACTTCCTGGATCCACATATTTTTGTAAAGCAATTTTTCCCATCATTATGTCTGATATTTTTCCTACCAGGTGAATTCTTTTTGTTTCTTTTGCTTTTCTTCCTGGTCTTTTTATGCTCAACTCCTTTATTGTTTCGAATAGAATTGGAATTTCTCTAATGGATTTTACCAAAAGAATTTTGATACAGACATTCTTCAATTCATCTAGAAAATCATAGTTGGGCAACAAGATCTGTTTTTCTACCCCTCTATCAATTTGTAGTCTTTCAGGAAAAGGAGGTGTAGAAGTAGATGTTGGTTGCTCAATGATAGGAATTGTGTTTACTGGTTCTTTTTGTTTTCCTTTTTCAATGTTTTGGTTTTGGAGATATTTTTCCTCAAAACTTTTATTGACTTTTAGAGAATCTTCATCAAAAATGTCTTATTCTTGAATAACTAAAGAAGGTCTTTCCTTTTCTAATATCCTTCCAGATCTTAGTTGAACATCATTAAGATCTAGAGGAGTGATCATGTAAGTTGGAAATTGTTGTCCTTCTACCATGTAGGCATTCTGAGGGTTTTTATTATTGGGGTTTGGTAATGGTTGGGCAGGTAGCTGATTTGGTTTCTGCTGAAATGGCAATAAGAGTTGGGGATTTTGGTTTTGTTGTAGAGGTTGTTGCGGAAATGGCAATGAAAGTTGAGGGTTTTGATTTTAAAGTTGTTGCTTCTGATTTTTTTGCTGATTATGTGGGGGACGATAATTCTGATAGGATGGAGGATATTGATAATATTGAGAAAATCTACCATAAGGATTTTGTACTCCTTGTGCCCACTGTTGAGGTTGAGTTTGAAGCCAAGGTTCCTGCCAAGAATTCCAGTTTGGTGGGGGTTGAAGATACATTTTATTGTTAAATCCCTGACTTTTTGGCCCCAACCAAGGTTTTCTTGTAACAAAACAAAGAGATTTTGCAGAATTTGGGACTGTTTCCTCTTGAAAAATAGCCTTAAGACCTGGGATGGAAGGACAACCCTTGGTCTCATGGCTTTTTAAACAAATCATACAAGTTTCTACAATTTTTGCATCTAAAGGGCATTCCCTTAGAGCATGTTTTTTCTGCATTTTGGACATAAAATGGCCAAAGCATCAGCCTCGGTTTTCTACTTGTTTTGAATTTTAAGGGTATCTAGTTGCTCATTAAGGTTCCCTAGAATATCAGTTTTAAATTCATCAAGCATATTGCCAATTTTTACCCTACTTATAGATCCAGTTGCAGATTTTTTTGCTCTAACAAGAGAAGGATCTCTTGGCCCTTTCCCTATTTTAGATTTCCCCCTTGAGAGATGAACACACAGTTCTCCTATATCACTCAATGGAAGTTGAGAGATATCTCCCTTCCCTATCATGTTAAGGATATCTATCCACTCATCTCTAATGGCTTTTAATAAAAGAGCTTTCAAATTTTCTTCATCTAAATTGTTCATCTTTTCTCTTTTCAAATTATAGTTGAATCTCTTAATCAAATCTTCTAAGTTTTCATCCTCTCTTTGCATCATTTTGAACACCTCATCTTTATGATTGGTAGGATGCAATAATCCAAGCACCTATCCAAAAATGCCTTTTTCATGTCATTCCATGTTCTAATGGATTGAGTGACTAACCCCATGAACCATTTCAAAGCATCTCCTTTCAATGTTGAAGGAAAAAATTTAAGTTTTTGAGAGTCTTCTAGATAGTCATAAGTTCTGCACAAGACTTCAAACTCAAACAAAAATGTTTCAGGGTCCTCACTTCTCAACCCATAGAAGTTTGGGAGGACAAAAGGTGAGATATTTTTCATTGTGGATTTTGTTTCCTCATCCACTATAGGGAATCCAAAAGATTTATCTATTTCCCAATTTCCTTTGCCTTCTCCATTATTTCCTCTACCTCTCCCTCTACCCCCTACCCCAAACAGTGATAATTCACCATCTTGTTCCTCTTTTTCCATTATAGTTTCTTCAGAGTCAATATAGGGTTCAACCTGGAAGGTTACTTCCTCCTCCTCTGCTTCTTCTATTAATGGAATATAGGAGAGAGGTTCTACTTCTTTTTCCTCACCACGTATTCCTAATTCTTCAACTACAATGTGCTCTCCTGTGGAGGTGAAAAAGGTTATTCTTACTGTTGGAGATTCAAAAATTTTCTCCCCTAGGACTGTCTTGGTAGATGAAGTAAGAGATTCTTCTGATTAGATTTATGCCCCTGGAATTCCCGGAGTCCTATGGCTGGGAGTATGAGTTTGGGATGGAGGTGTGCCTTTTCTTGCTCTTGGTGGAGTAGGTGGTTTTGTAGGAATTGAACTTCTGCCCCTAGCTATAAATCTAACCCTAGAGTCTCTTTCTCTGCGCATGTCATTTTTTTTAATGTAAGAGATAAGGCTACCTAGTTACACTTCCCTAGCAACGGTGCCAAAATGTTTGGTCAATTCAGTCTCCTAAATTACTCTACATAAATTATCAATCCCAGTATCGTAAATTGATGAAGTGTGGTGCATTGTTTGTGCTAGATGACCCTTCTTACTTCATTGTTTTTATCTTTTATGGTCTTTTCGGGGTTTTTGGTCCTTTAATCCCTAATGATTTACAATGTAACTATTTAAATCTAACTTTTGTAAAGACTGCTAAGGATCTAAAAATGAGAAATAAAAGAGCTTAAGGAAGACTTGAAAGCAAAGTTTAAGCAAGAAATGAAAACAGAGTTTATATTCCTGTTTTATCATTATTTCCAAATCATGAACTAAAAACTGAAAGTGAAATTACAACTAATGTCTAATCAATTACAGAAACAAAACTAAATGAAATACCTAGTTACTCTGCCTCTCAATTTTGGGAGAAAATCTCCTTGTAATGACATTTTGAGGAATTTTGTACTTCATTATTCTAAGAGAAAATAAATGTAGGAATGCAGCAAAGACTCATTGCATGAATGAAATGTTCAACCACTTAGTTTATGATGAGTCATCAACTTGAAGGGTTCTTCAGAAACATTCATTAACACCATGAGTCAATAAACTAGAAATAAAATGGCAAGAATAGTAATGGCATTAATCAGTCTAATTGAAAATTTAAAGACTAGTAAAACAATGAATGAAGTAAACAAAATTACACCAATGGATTTCAACTTCTAACTACTGATAAAAACTAGAAAGAAGTTAAGTAAAAAGAAGTTATTCTGCACTAAAAGAAGTTATTCTGCATTATGAATGTTATTAGTAAGAAAATGATGAAAGTTGCATTATAAACATGGTTAGTACGAAAATGATTATGAACATTGTGAAATGGAATGATGAATTTACAGTTTAACTAGAAAAGGGAAAACAAAATGAAATAAAAACTTATTCAATGCAAGGGCCCTTTGCAACTGATCAGGCTATGCTTGCTTAATCAATCTCCAAGAAACTCCTTCATATTTCCATAAAACATGCGGTCTTCATATTAAAAACAGGGAAATAAGTTTCAAAATTACAGAACAGTAAGTCTGAGCTTAACACATGAAGAAATTCGAACTCCTTCCAAATTCTTTACAACTGATATTTAAAGAAAAACTCCTAACTATCTTTTAAGAGAATTTAGCTACAGGTGGTCCACATATTACAACAGATCCACGTGAATGGGTGATCAGCTACAGGTGACTTTAAGTCAGCAAGGTAGTTGCGTGAAACGATTATCACTAGTGGCTAGTTCAAGTAAATGCTACAACAAAAGCTGTTGGATTTATTAAATAGCCACGAAGAATGGACATAAAGTCGTATTGCTCTCAGGTTTCCTCGTTTGACTATACCTTTGACTATGGTCTTGAGCTGGTTTCTTTGTCGATTTGGGCAGATTGACTAGGATAAGATCCATGTCATGACCATTCTAGAGATGCCCATGTGGCTAGTTTCCTCGTTTGACACTTGTAACCTATTAAAGTATGAAGGTAGTTGCATAACAACCGATTAGCTGCAGAATAGGCTACGTTTTGTAGCTAATATATAAAATTTTATTCAAACAAAAAAACATAAAATCATAACATATAAATCACTAAATTCCCTCCTTAAGACAGTATATACCAGTTATTGGTGATGAGAATGCATCTTTCTCATGGAAAAACGAAGAAAAATAATGAGAAGAGTTGTTAGGGAAAGAGTAATTTTGAGGCTCAACACCATTCTCTTCCAGCACTCAACAAATATATGGTTATTAAACCACAAAAAGTACATGTTTTTCATGCCATGTTCTATGTCCATCATTAACAACATGATTTTAATCGAAAGGAACATTCAAATATTGAGACTTGTTATACCTTTCCTTGTTGTCTCTGGTGTAATTATGGAGATGAGAGCTTGCCTCGACTCTTTCCCTGCAATGGGCACTGCCTTGGGATGATGGTGGTATGTTCCCATCATTCTTTTTCCTCGACAATTTCAAGAATGTCTTAGAAGTATCTGATACCTTCTAGCATTCTCCTTCAGTGTATCCCAAGCCTGCAAATCAAGGTCTTTGCACAACCTCCAATGGCTGAGTTATGCCTTGGCTATTAACACCAAGTTCTTCTTTTTCCTTGTACCTCATCCTGGTAAGGAGCCTCAAGTTTCTCCCTGTAATTGGTATCTCCACATTTCCAATAGAAATTATACTATGTTAAGATGAAACTGAAGGGAAATCAACATCTTTTACCTCCACTGTCGAGTTGGAAAGAACTAATGAGAGTTTCTCATCATCTGTTGTTGGTGGTTCGCTGGTTGTCTTGGTACATTCCCCAACTTCCTTCCCCACATACCCAAGTCCTACTTGACGAGGTAATTCCTCTACTTTGATGGGATTGACAATGCCTTGGCCATTAATTCCCAAGCCTTTCCCTTCATACCCCATTTTCTTCAGCAGTTTGGAGCCAATTCCTATGGTATGATTTTCAAAAACAACAAAATCATCATCAGGAAACATACATGAAGACGGAGAATTACTTTTTACCTCACACTGGTCATGCTGCAGCTTTTCTAAGGCCTCGTTCTTATCTTGCAGCTATTGTAGCAAGATATGTTTCTCCTCTTTCTCTTTTGTAGAAGCATCTTCAATTCAACATTATCTTCTTGAAGACTCTTATTGTTGTGATTTTGTTCTTCCAGGGCCTCTTCCATGGCTCGCAACTGAAGATGCAATCATTGCTTTTCCTCTGTCTCTTCTTGTAGAGCTTCATATATTATGTCCATCTATTTAAACACTCGGAGCATGGTCTTGTACATCTCTTTGTTATCCTCCATCGTTGCATGTTCCATTGTTCATGCTCGCAATTCACATCAACGCGAAGACTGCTCTGATACCAAACTTAATCCAAGTTGACTCAACTCCCAGTTTTAACCAATTTCTTTTACTCCCGTGATGTGGTTAGAGTTGCATTTTAATAGAGCATAAATGAACATATATGCATTGTTAAGCGAATGGAAACATAATGATAATTAGCAAATCATAGACATGAGATGTTGATAACAGAGTTCATCTAGTGTGGACTACGTCTTCGGGCCCAGTGTCAAGATGGTGTTGGTTGCTTCATTCAGTGCTATAAATGGTGAATATGTACATGGACTATTTTCTCTGTCATACAAGGACATGTGCCCTCTACATGAGTGGCAAAGTCTTTCCACGAGACATTTGTCTACAAGAACTATCACTCACACTAGACCTCCTATCAGCATGACATAATCTTACACATGGTGACAATGTGTATCCTGCCATCATGGAATCAAAGGGATCTTCGTCAAAACATACATAAAAATCCATGGTGAATACATCTCACATGAAATAAGCACAAAGATTCTACATCATACATCAAGCAAGAATTGAACAACATAGTACCTCTCACATCAAATGATCAAAGAAGTACATGACAACAACACTTCCTATATCTCAACTCTAATGTTCACTAAATAATATAATACTCAGTTGTTGGATCTGAATGCACCATCGAAATCATGGCATCACATGGCATAAGATTGACTATCCACACTGTGAAATTTGACAACGTCACTCCAATCTAGAAAATGGTCGAAAAATAGAAGGCTCAGATGCAAAAACTGACTGCACCACTAAATTTTTGTCGTTGAGAGGTGTAAAATCGACTATCCATTTTCTGAATTTTGACACTAGAAAAATCTAGGCCTGTAGGAATCTTTGAGATTCCCTCGTGATTCTCCAAATATTCTCTCCTTTGGGTTGACTGGATATTTGCAACTTGAATGAGAAAATTGATCTTGCCTTTGATATCCTTGTGAAATTCTGAGAAGAATGAGTATAAAGTTTGTTGCATTCTGGATCTGGTAAATTTCAGCCTCCAAGGAATCTAGAAGATTCCTTCAAGATTCTCTAAGATTCACCTCTGCTGGGAATCTGAAAATCCACTTCTCAAAAGGAGAATCTGACCTCACCATTGCATTCCCTATGAAAATCTAAGAAAAATGACTGTAAACTTGAATACATTCTGACAAAATGAATTTTTACCTCCTCATGGAATCTCAAAGATTCTTCACAACATCAAAAGATTCCTGTCTTGGAATCCATTCCAAATGGTTCCACTACTCTACAGTAAAATATTAATATTTCAATTTCCACATCGGCTCCTCCATACGTTGCCTCAGTTTTTCGTGGGCCTAGGCGATTGAAGTTTAAAAAATCATGGCTTGGCAGAACTTACAAAGTAATGGTCATTGGGTTGTTGGTGTAAACTCCCACTTGGGCACACAAAACCTGAAGTCGAACCCCACCCAATACTCTAGTGCAAATTTTATTTTTTAACCTCTGTTGTTTGGCGATTACACATCTCAATCGTGGCTTAACAAATGACGTAACTTTTTGGCATGTGGTTTTCTTTGCAACCATTTTGCATTAAGTTTGTGTGTGGTTTGTTATGCGGTTTAATAGCCGTTGGTGTGACGGTTTGGTTGGGCCACTGTGGAGCAAGATGGCCACATTACTAGGTGGGTTCGATTCCCACCGGCCCATAAATAACATATGTGGTGCATGGTGTGGGTTGGGTCCACCGAAGGTGGCCTGTCCATTATACAATGTAACATATGGTATAGTCAATATGTTAATACATATATAGTTTGGTGGTTGTATGGGTTCGGCGGGGGTCATAGCCTATCAGCCCTTTTTTTAATTAAATTTTTTTTTTTTTAACATATAATTTGGGGTCCGATGGAGGTGGTAGGGTTCATGGCTCTCCACCTATTTTAATTATTATTATTATTATTATGTACTTTTTTTTTGTTTTTTTTTTTTACTTTTTTGTAATAATAGGTCTTTTTTTTGTCTAATATAAAGGATATTAGACAAATTAAAGAGGAAACAATTTCACCTTCTCTCGAGAGCTAAGTTCCCATGCTGGTTGACGGTGAATTTGTAGGACACTTAAACCTGGCCCACTGCCCAACTTTGACCGCAACTTTGACTGGATCTATCTCCTCCATACGAGCTCGGATTTGAATGCCGTTCACACCGTTGGAATCAGGACGACGAGCACTTAGATCTAGTGCTTGTCTAGGAGTGTTTTGATCACTTTTAATTTTGACGCTTTTTGAGTCCTATGGGACTTCTACATGTGTTTGGAGCCACCTAGATCAATAGCAGCTGGAATGGCATTATAAACTCAATTAAACCTATCAAAATATTCTTCAAAAGTTTCATTAGGCCCTCTTTTTATAGTTGTGTATTCATTTAAAACCTAGAGGGCATTCTTTTTAATTTCCCATATGTTGAGGAAAGACTGATGAAAAGTAGCAAGATCATTAATGGTAGCACCTGGTAAATATTTAAACCATTTTCTTACCTCTCCATTAAGGCTTTAGGCAAAAATCATCATCTTCACATCATCTTCATCAACCTCCTGAAGGTCAAAGTAGTTGTAGAGCCTTAGTTTTGTCACATTTTTCACTCAACCCCTCTCATGCCACTGTTTCATTAAATGATTATTGTTGCAAGTATTTGTTACTTCTTTTGTTTTAACAGGATTAAAATACCATTAATGGAAGTTTAATAAAGGTTTGTATATTGTAGGTTAAAGTTGATTTGATCACGATTCGAACCTACACTTATCTGCCTGCACTGTGCAATAGATTCCTACACCCATGCAGTGCTTACAGCGTGCCTGCAACAGTGCAATTAGCGTGCCTACACCAGTGCAAGTTTTACAGCGTGCCTCCACCAATTTGAGGCTTTCATACATTGACACATTTATGGGAGAATCTGAAAGAGGTTTATGATCAAAATGTCATTTGAACACTTCCACATAAGCCAAGACACACCCAGGTCATACAGATTTATATTTAGAGAATAATTAATGCTACAACCCCGAATTTGTAGCAGTTTCCAGACTGCCTATTTACACCTCGATTTCCGTGTCGATCATATTTAATCTCATAGTTATGAAACATGGGTTTTTCTCCTAGCATAGGAAATTGAGTATGTCTCAGGCCATTTTCCAAAATTCGTAATGGTTAAGGAGATACGAAGGGGGCTTTGGAGGGAGTTTGTTAAAAATACCAACTTTTCCAAAATTCTAGAAGATGCCCAGATTTGGGAAATTTGTGGTAAATATCCATTATTTTAGTAGGGAAATGGTTGCACTGATATTCTATTAATGATAATTAGTTGGAATTCAATCCCCATGATGTTTGCAAAGGATTGGCTTGTTTTATGCCATGTTTGGAATCTAAAAAGATTATAAAAGAAGAGTCATGGCTCCAAGCCTAACTAATTAATTTAGTCAATCAATTAAGCAAAGGGGAGAAGCACACACAGGCAGGAACAACGCAAAAGGGAGGAATTGCTCCAATGTAGCAGCACGTGGATTTTAGTGTGGAATGCTTCTCCTACTTGCTGGGATTAAACGATGTCTCATTATGTAAAAGATTGTTTTTAGTGATTAATTGAGGCAATTTTCATCCATTTTCTATCTACTTATTTATTACATCTAATGATTTTGATTTCTATGTGAACCAGGCACTCAAAGAGGGTGCGAGTTGGCTAGGTTGGCCGCTAAACCAGCTTGACACCACTCTCATCTTTTAAATAACATTTCAATTCCTGTTTGTTTGTTGTGTGAATTTTATTTCTTTACAATTTATTTCTGCCTTTGATTGATGTTATCTTGCTGCAGATGTTTTATTCCCAAAAATTAATTCGATTTGTTGCAAGCCACTATTCCAAGTTTTAAGGTTAACTTGAGTTGCTGCAATTTGTTTCTATTTCATTTGTTGCATTATTAATTATACTTGCACCTAAAATATTTTGAACAATGATTGCACCCTCCAGATTGTCCGAATCCATAAGATCGGCTCTGGCATTATGAGCTCTAACTCTAATTCTGTAAATTAATCCATAACTATTAATTTATATTTAAAGTTGTGATTTTTACATTTGCTTAGCTGATATTTATATATACAGAAACTACATGTTTGAATTGATAAATGCTTAATTAATGTTATGGTTTCCTTTAACTTGTGGATTGTTCTTACACATAATTAGTGCAAGCAGATTGTTACACAGAATTAGTGCAAGCGAAATGTTACACAAAATTAGTGCAAGCAGACTTTTTGCTTGCACCAGTGCAAGCACGTTATAATATATAGTAGTGCAAGCAGAATTAGTGCAAGCAGAATTAGTACAGGCAGAATTAGTGCAAGCAGAATAGTTTGAATTGCTTTTGAATTTATTCCAGCATTTACAGTCTTTTTGTTACTGTGCCGACACCATTTGATTTCCAGTTTTGATTTCCCTTCTATTTACTTGCAATTAGAACTTCCTTTTGCATTGATTGCTTTTACTTTCATGCATGCTTTTAATTGTTTGGATTGGTGTTTCTCGAACTAGTGCAAGATAGATTAGAATTTGTTTTTGTAGGTTACCAAGGACTCTCTCTGGCATTTTCAGTGTTGCATCTCGAAGTTCACGAACTCTCCAGATTGACAAATTAAATGTTGGTACAATTATAGACCCTATACTACACCCAATATTTTGGCGCCCTTGCTGGGGAGGCACTTAGGGGATTGACCTTGGTGAACTGTTTCATTTGGTTTCTATTCCCTCACCTAGTTTCTCTTGCAATTTTATGTTCTTTGAATTTATTTCTTTCTTGCATTTTTGCTTTAAGGTTTCTCATTTTATTTAATGTCGTAATAACCCCCCACCCACCCTACACACACACACACCAATAGTTTGAATTGCTTTTGAATTTATTCCAGCATTTACAGTCTTTTTGTTACTGTGCCAACACCATTTGATTTCCAGTTTTGATTTCCCTTCTATTTACTTGCAATTAGAACTTCCTTTTGCATTGATTGCTTTTACTTTCATGCATGCTTTTAATTGTTTGGATTGGTGTTTCTCGAACTAGTGCAATATAGATTAGAATTTGTTTTTGTAGGTTACCAAGGACTCTCTCTGGCATTTTCAGTGTTGCATCTCGAAGTTCACGAACTCTCCATATTGACAAATTAAATGTTGGTACATTTATAGACCCTATACTACACCCAATATTTTGGCGCCCTTGCTGGGGAGGCACTTAGGGGATTGACCTTGGTGAACTGT
>APFE030321025.1:0-15013 GCA_000404065.3 Pinus taeda
CCTTCTTCCATTCATCCCTTGCTTCGTTTATCCAATCTAGTTGGATAATAGAAATAACACAAAACAATGCTTCCACATCCTCATCCTTTCTTGAGAGTGCATCTACAACAAAAAATTTCTTCCCTTTTCTATAGATGATGTCAAGGTTATAACCAAACATATTTGTAACCCATTTTTTTGTTCTTCTAAAGATAATATTTGCTATAAAAGGAATTTAAGACTATCATGATCCATTTTTACCTTGAAGTGTCTTCCCATTGGATAAGGTCACCATTTCTTAAGTGCATGTATTATTTCCAACATTTCCTTCTCATAAATAGCTTGCTTGAGATGTAGCCATAAAAATACCCAATCACCTACATGAATTTTTTTTTCACTGCGATGTTGATCTACCTGTTGTTTCATTCGATTCTACACCAAAGTGGCATTTTCCTTTAAAAGTTGGAGAGCTTGATGTTGATGCTCCATGTGATCTTTCACTGCTTGAACATTTTTCTTCTTGACATGTCCTTCTATCTTGAGAGTTTGAGGAGTGGTAATTTCTTCCAATGCTTTATAAGATATGGTCGGATTAATTTCTTGATCCTCGATGTGATCTTTCACTTCTTGAACATTTTTCTTCTTGATATGTCCTTCTATCTTGATGGTTTGAGGAGTGGTAATTTCAGCCAGTGCATTACAATATATGGTTGGATTCATTTCTTCTTTCTCAATGTGATCTTTCATTTCTTGAACCTTTTTCTTCTTGATATGTCCTTCTATCTTGAGAGTTTGAGGAGTGGTAATTCTTGCCAATGCTTTACAAGATATGGTCGAATTCATTTCTTCTTTCTCTAGGGTTGGGTCCTAGCATGTATTCTCTTATTTTGATGTTTCTTGATCCATTTCTTCCTCCTCTTCATACTCTATGTAAAATAATTTCTTCTCATCACACTTATGACCTTTAGTGCATTTGCTATCACAATTGTAACAAAGCCCTTTTTCTCTTTTTTCTTCCAATTGTTGTGGTGTAAACCTTGTAGGTTGTGGAAGGCTATGAGAAGAAACACTTCCATAATTATAGTCATGAGTGGTGGGATTCCATGTTCACTTTCATTTTTTCTTGCCCACCTGAATGCTTTCTCCAATGCATCAGGTTCCCAAAGACAAACCTCATGTTGAATGTTATCCTTTAACGTACCTATGAAGACATCAATCCTTCTCTTTTTTAGAATATCATTTACTCTTATATTCAATGTTTGAAAGTCGTCAATGTGCTCTACTATTGAACACTTTTGTTTGATATTTATCAATTGGCTAAAGAAGGTGTTTCTCTTTGTATCCTCGTAATGTGCTATCATTTCCTCCATGAAAATTAACCATGTAACAAGTGGTTTACGAGAAAAAAGCCCTTTATACCATAAATATTCATCCAATTCTAAATATGAAGATGCAATATGTACCTTTTGTAACAGTTTCACCTCATGTAGATCAAAATATTGTTCTTCTTTCCTATACAATTTACTGAATGCTTGCCATCAAACTTCCTCATATCGCATTTTCTTGATTTTGTTGGCATTTTGGCATTGATTTAGAGCTATGGCACAGGTGTTGTCCTTGATGGCAACTCTCTTTGGTAACAGATCTCAGTTCAGGCTTTCCGAATGAAGAAAAAGACATATACGCATGTTCATTTAGACGAAGACGCATATACACGCGGGTTAGACGTTACAAAAGCGCGTATATGTTGAGAACTTACTTTTGGACCGTGGTAGTTAGTCCTTGGTATTTGAACCTATCGTTTTGGACCATGGTGTCTCGTCAGATGTGTTGATCTCGGGTATTGGATCCATGGTATTGATTTATTATGGTTTTGGACCGTGGTATTGTGAAAGGCATAAGACTCTAAAAGAGGAAGGAGATCATCTGGCAAATGATGATCTGAATTATTGAATATCTGATAATGTGCTAGATCTGGAATATTGGTGATTAAGGTTATGGTGCAGATCTGGATCTGAATGA
This sequence comes from Pinus taeda, assembly GCA_000404065.3. Lineage (NCBI taxonomy): Eukaryota > Viridiplantae > Streptophyta > Pinopsida > Pinales > Pinaceae > Pinus > Pinus taeda. The sequence continues at coordinate 2,002 of APFE030321025.1, forward strand.
AGGAGGAACCCTAGCACAAAGAGAAGGATAAGTTCTATTGATGGGTCATAATCTTTAAGCTTGAATGATAGTATCATTGTATGATTTTGATATGTTATATGCGGTGCTTGCTTGATCTATAAATCTGATAATCTGGGTTAACTAGTGTTTGAATATCTGAAAGAGTGAATTATCCTTTATAGATCTGTACGCAGGTTCAGTGAAGCAAAAACGCATATACACACTGGTACAGTGAATGAAAACAGCGTATACGTAGGTTTCTCCAAACAAAGAAGCGTATGCACGCAGGTTTCAAGTTATTAAAGTAGCGTATATATTTTGAGTTGTGATCTAGTTGCTTCTGTTTATTACTGCAGTGTTTTGGGTTCAGCATTTGGTGTGTAGTTACTATTACTGTGATTTGGGTACAACTATCAGAAAAGTGTCTACTTGATTCAATGCTAATTGGTGAAAAGGAGACTGTTTGATGCATAATTTTTTTATGATTGATTGATGATCATGGATCCAGTCTGAAAATTTATGAAACATGGTCCCTGGAAGAAAGAGAAGGTTGTAGCCTTCAGTGGGCTAGCACCTACGTACTAGTATCTTGGCTAGTGCAAGAGCAAAGGGGGCTGTAGCTCCCTTCCAGGAGAAGCTGGAAAATGAGAGAAGGTTGTAGCTCTCTGCAGGTTGCAGCCTACGTACTGGTAAAGGACTGCACGAGTACATTGTAAAAGGAAGTTTCTAACTAAAAGAAGATAGAGATGAATTGCAGCAGGTGGTTTTCACCCACATTGGGTTTCCACCTTATATCTTGTGTTCTTGTGTGTGATTGTCTTCTGCTCTCTTTTACTGTTTCTAGTTACTGGTTATTTGATTTTGATAGTCAGATTACTAATCATCATCTTTAAGATAAAGTAAATTATAAGTTCGCATCGTATATGGGTGTTTCCTTCTGCATAGTTGCATATATACGCGGTTTTAATTAACAGAAGTAGCGTATATCATTTGGATTTGAAAAAGGGAATATTTGACTTGATAATACGTATTCATCCCCCCTAGTATTATTTCCAACGGATTTTAGGAGCTCGATCTTGAAACGACTATAAATCTATAATTTTGGCTCATCTAGTTCTGAAATTGCAACCTGAAGTAGCCCTTTGTGTCCTCTTTCCAATGCCACTAGTCTAATCAAAATTGGATTCTCCAAGAAAGAGTTATCCACAATCTCTCAAGATGACCTGATTATATACCCTTTTAGAAGAGAAAACTTGTATGAAGTGCCATGTGTCACTACTTTTACCTTTGGATATGAAAAATATAAAAATAAAATACAGTCCGTCCTCTTTCTGTAACTTCTTATGAAATTTCAATCTGATGCTTAGAGGGAGAATTATGACAATTTTTCGAAGGTGACCTGTTTGGAATGTAATTTGGGGGTCTATAAAAACCCTAACTTCCTCAAACTATATCCTTGAAACTATAGCGAGACAAGATTTGAAATTCGGAGCCTAGGTTCAGAATGATTTCTTCTCACATGGGTTTTTGTTTTAGCTTCTAAAACTTCGTAGTGAAAGAGTTGTAGTAAAAATCCCATGATGACTGTTTTAGTTGAAATTATGGAGCTTGAAAAAACCCTAACTTCCTCAGATCATATCTCTGAAAATATAGCGATACAAGCTTTGAAATTCGAACCTAAGGTTTAGCGCAAGTCCATCTCAAATGGGTTTTTTTTCACTTCTGAAACATTGCAGAAAGAAAGTTATAGCGAAGATTCCATATGATCTATTTGGAGCAGCGAAACCCTAGAATCTAAAGCTCTCATACCAAATGTTATGAAATAGCTCACAAAAAGATAGAAAAGATAGATCAACACCTTAGAAATAAGGCTCTTCGAGGGTGCAACCTCCTTTACATTAAAGAAATGCACAATTCTTAGATGATACAAATGAGAAGACGTCCTTTCTATATATAGGAATATAAGGGGTCATAATATAATTAGATCCAACATAACAATAATAATGTAAGGGCACAATAATAAAAATAGTGGGCTTCTATGGGGCACAGTAATAACAATATGGACACTACATGGGTACAACAATATAATAAGGGGTTGTACTAATAACAATAAGGTGTTACACTAGTAGTATAGTGGCCTAACACAACTCCATTATCATCAAATTGTGCTATTCTTATAGTTCTACCTCAGAATTTTTTATTTATATGCACATGTCTCCTAATAGGCTTGATATTGTAGGTTTATGGATGAAAAAATAATATTTTTTGTTGTGTTTTGGAATTATCATGTATGCTTACCTAAGAACTTAACCTTTTTCCACTAGTCTGATTTCCCTAGTAGTAGAGTAGTGAAAGTACAAGACTATGGTTTTGTTCTATTCTTATTAATTGATAGGATTTTTAATTTATAGAAAGAAAAAAAAATCACCATAGTTTTGCTGACTTAAAAGGTCAAGAAAGTTTGTAGCGTGACAAATATTTTCAAAACTATATTGAATGTGAGTACAAGATAATCAATGTAATGAATGTTCTTTTCAAATTCAATTGTCTTAGTGTCACAAATCTGATAGAATCTTTTGTCCCATGGAATTTTGGAAAATGAGCAATGCCCATTTTCACTATGAAGCTCATAAGAATTTGTTCCTATTTTAGGAGTCTTCAATATCTTTTAAATTTAGTCTATAAAGAAAAATGTTTTTGATTTTCAAGAATGAGGTTTGTTGTTGCCTTATAATATCTTAGTTTCCTTTTTCCCTCTAAATCTTTGTCACCACATAATTTCTCCATAGATTTTCAAATAATAATATTGCTTAATATTATCAAAATTTCAAAAATTTATCTCCTCCATTATCCTCCAATGCTCTATCCAAGACAAGGCATCCTCATGCCATCCCTATATATATATATATATAAAATTCAAGCATTCTCTTTTGTTCACTCATTATAAGACATATTTATTGATCAATTTTACTTGAAGTGTGACCAAAATTTGTTGAAATTATAGATTTGAGATGTTAAGTTTATAAAAATTTTAGTGCCCCAAAAGTTTTTCAATGAAATGAATCTATTTATACATTCAAAAATGAAATTTAAATAATAGAAAATTATTATATTACATAAAATTAGAATATGTTAAAATAATTAAAACATAAAAACGTTTAAACTTTAAAAAAATAATCAATATTTTAATATAAAATATATAAAAAAATACTCAATTTTATAAATTATAATTATTATAGTTCACATTCTTTTTAAGACCACTGTTATAGTTGCATTACCTAATTATAATTTTAGTTTAATGTGTAAGTAAATTAATTTCTTATGAATACTTAGAAAAAACACCTTGGTATATTTCATAATCAACGGTAAATTATAAATTGTTTTAAATTAAGATAAACATATATATATATATATATATGGCACTACATGTAGTGCGTGTGCGCATTTATTTAAACTTTGAATTAAAATACCTCTTATCTCTTTATTAACATAACCAGTTTGACCATCAGTGTTAATGCGATAATACAGATTAATGTTTACAAGGTAACACCTTTAGTCTAGTATGGCATGCCATATACTTGGTGTGATGTGGAGTGCGTGTTTATTATTTTAATAATTTCTTAAAGGTGCATTTTAGACACCAAACTTGCATTGGTGAGAACGGGTAGGCTTTCTTCCATCAACGAAAATGTGTGGTAAATCCAGTGGTGGCGTTGTCTTAAAGATGTGCATTTTAGACACCAAACTTGCATTGATGAGAACGGGTAAGCTTTCTTCGATCAACGAAAATGTGGTGTCTTAAACATGTGCATCTTAGACACCAAATTTGCATTGATGAGAATGGGTAGATTTTTTTTGATGGAGGTGGTGGTGGTGGTGGTTTTATTTTTACATTCCTGATGATGAACTACACTGGTTGGTTCAAAACGTGTCAACAAATGGTTTCTCATGTGATTTTCGCCGAAAAATCTCTCATAAACTTGGTATGGATCACAGAAGCCTCAACTCTACAAATAAATTTGATTGTTAAATTTATGAAAGCATATATACTTTATCTTTCTGATTTTGAACTAACTTTTTAGAAGGAAACACATATTGTTAACCATTAAACCTATTTATGAAATACCAAACATATTTAAATTAATTGAAATGATTATTGATACATAAATATAGCATCCTTTACAAAATGTTTGAAATTGTTCTTAAAGATAAACATTATTTATTATGAGCAGGTGATATGATAGATAATTGGAAATAAATGTACAAATAATAAGGTAAATACAATATTTTAGAGGAAAATTATTGAGTAATCCTTCACATGTTTCTCAAATAAAAAGATGTAGGTATTCATCGTGGCCTCGATGTTGGGCGGGAGGAGTTCATTAGAATCTCAACTTTTAGTTGGTATACCACACATATATTTAAATACTTATTGAATATCCCCTTATGAATAAATATATATTTTATTTAGGAGATGAGAGTGAAAGGGTCCTCATAGAATGAAATCTAGACTAAGGGATGGACTAATCAAAGTGGATATATAAAATTTTCCACTTTGCTAAACTTTGTGGATATTAAGTTAACCATCATGGATAATGTGATGAGTATCTTATCATCGGAGTTTGAGGATGGTATCAATGTTATCCAGGAGAGCTATATTGCAATCCATAACATAAAAATCATTGATGGAAAATATGATCATACAATATTTGGTAATGAAAATGTACCTAATTGCTATGAATTAAAGCAAGTTAACAAGGTGGATGATGGAAGGTGTTGGGAAAAAGTTTTCAGGCATGAAATGTTATTACTAGACACACACACACACATACATATATATAAGTGATTTACAGATTTTAGAGATTCATGAACACTACATCCATGTAATATTTGTAACAAGTAGATCTACTTGAAAAGGTTACTTTCTATTGGTTTAACCACAAAGCCTAACCCAAAGAGTGTCAAGAGAATTGAACTTCTGACCTCTCAATAGAAAATGTGTTTCAACAATGGGTACTTGAACAATTGAGCTAACCACGAGGGCTACATGAGATAAAAAGTAAAACATACATATGTCAACAAAAAATAAACAAAAAAATTAATATCCTTTAATGGATAACAATATAGAAAATTTCATGAGGAAATACATAATCCAAAGAGGTAATGATTTGTGGGAATCTTACCTAGTAGATGAAGAAATCTACTTAAGCTATTGCAAACATGGAACCATTGAGATCTAATTTCTAACCTTATTGACCACATCTAATGTGTGAGAGATGACTCTCTAGCCAACCATAAGCTAAAGTAAATTAATTTTCTCTATGGTTAGTGACCCCAAGCCCTTAATAACTTACTTATATGAAGTGTATAATATTTTCTTCCCCATAATTACCTGATAGGAAAGGTGCCTCACATCATTCCCTGCCTCCATTAAATAACAATATTTTTTCCAAAAATAGAATAGAGAATTTTCATGCACATGATGATTTTTCATCACATATTATCATAATATTTCCTAAGTTGGCTCTAATTAGATTTTCCATAAGTTAGCATTATTTATTTTACTCTTTTTCTTTATTAATACAATATTATGTTATTATGATAATTTATTTATTTATTAGTATTATTAGTATTATTGATTTTATAATACTATGTATAATATTGATTGCAACAAATGTGTGGGAAACACCTATCAACATAACTATAGGCTTAGCTGCAATATTTTTCTCTACACATGGCCACCATTGAAACCTAATTAAAAACCTTTGCAGTCCAATCCTTCAAGAAAAATATGCACCACATCCTTATCCTCCTATATTAAATTTCATTTCATTGTTAAAAATAAAAATAGGAATATCTATGCACATGATCCACTCGTCATCATGTATTATCTTAACTCTTTTCGAATTCACCTTTAATTATCTCCCCAAAAATTATATTTACTTATATTTACTATTTTTTATTAACAAATATTCTATTCGTTATCAGCTTTCACTTTGTTTATTATTATTCTTTAATCATAAAATCAACCATTGCACAAAGAATTTTTATTTTATAATTATAGTGAAACATTTGTTGGGTATGTTATCTCGTGGTGTTGGTATTGATCTCAAGCTACACTGCCTCCTAAGGAGTCAATTGTGGAGTCGATTGTTGTTGGCATTGATGTCAACAAACTTTGAGGTGTTTCCATGATGATCAAAGGTTTGATGACATATTGTTAAGGTGTTTTTTATATTTGTAGAGTATCTATAGGTGTTGGATATTCTTGCACAAGTTTTGGAGATGTTGGACATATTTGGGAAGAGTTAAGTTTCATATCAAATGGAAGAAGGATACAAACATCATATGAATTAAGGTAACATAGGTATGAGCCTCTAATGTGTATTATAATGTAGGTACTTATTCATAAAGTGCACTTAAATGCAATTTCTATGTGTAGAGGGTGCATTACAACCATAACATAGGTATTAGCCTCTAAGGTGCATTATAATATAGTTTTTAGGTGTCGAGGTGGCGTTATAAATAGTTAAGTGATTTTCTTAAATTGTGCACAAACTCAGTTAATTCAATGGGTTTTTGCATATGGTAAATGGTCAAATTGTTCGGGGAAGATCCCTCCATACTTTAGAAGTTGATCAAGTCAAGAATAATGAGTATTAGTTCTTTGTATTGATTGCATCTTTCTTCATTGATAAAAAGATGTAGCTTGAAGTAGAAGGGGTTAGAGAGTATGGGAGAGTAAGCTACACAAATTTACAAATAAAGAGCATATTAGGAGAGAATATTTGGAGGATATGTTAGAGGATGATGGAGTTTTTATGGATCTATAAAAAACATCCTTTTGTTTCATATTATATTGATGCCAATTGTTGTTGATATGGAGAACAAAGTATTAATGTAGTTATTGCAATAGTAAATCATAGATCAAATTGCTGATATGTTTGTGTTGTAGGGGTTCCTTTAGAGATTTTACTATTTTACCTTCATTGGATGTGTTTTGCATGGATGCTAGAGTATTTTAGTGATGGATGAGTGTGTTTTTCATATTATTATTGTATGATACTATAAGGTTTGAGTGTGATGAGTAGATTGATTGTGTAGGTTGATATATTGATTGAGTTTGTATTGCAAAGATTGTGTTGGAGGGAATGTATTTAGTGTTTGAGGTATTAGAAGATTGTTATTGCGAGGCCAATATGAAAATGGACAAAATGACGCTCATAAGTGTTTGTATGAATATATCGTGGATCTAGTAAGAAACATTGTTAAACATGGTCTGCATGAGATCTTGAAGGCTGTGGATTTCGGTAAGCAAGTGGTGGCTTACATATTCAAGGTGTAGTGGCATCCTTCAGGTAGTGGCCTAAGAACTTGGGAGTGGTGGCTTCCATTCAGTGGTGGTTGGATAGTCTAGTGGTGGTTGAGTGAGGCTTATTAGGAGTGGTGGATTCCAGCAGGTGGTGGTTCGCAAAGTCGAGGGAGTGATGGTGTCCTGCACATGGTGGCATGAAAATTCGAGGGAGTGGTGTCTTCCTGTAGATGGTGTACTATAAAGTTAATACATGTAGTGATATGGAGAAATTAACAACTCACATGATTGGAAATTTGTGGCTTACACACTGGTGGTGGCTAGTGAATATGTAAAATAATTTTTTTATAACAATAGAAGAGAGAGAAGTATATCATCCAATGAAGGTTTTCTCTCGTTCATTTTCCATCTTACAGTTGGCCTCTCTATGTGTGAGGATTTTATTGTTAGTTGTTCCTATGTTTATCTAATTTGATTTCCTCATGGTTATGTTCTTAGGTCTACTGCTTATGGTTCATGGTTATCCATATAGATTCTTGTGTTGTATACTGCTAATGAATGAATGAATCGGGGTTTGTGATAAGAAAGGGAAAAAATAGTGAAAATTGATCATAGGAAACAATACTGATTCACCCCCCTCTCAATATTATTCATGGTTTACAACTAAATCTACTCATAACCCATGAAGGAAGGACTACTTAGTAAAACTATATGAGAATTAGGAGTAGTAGGGCTTCCAATCAAAATAATCATCTATGGATAAGAATTTGGATATAAGATTGGTATTATAAGGATGGATTTAAACTCTTATAGGGACTACAATGCACATTACTCAATGGTTTCATTGTTATATTTATGACGCAAAGAGAAAAAATTCCTTGCAACGTTGGGAATAATGGACGAGGGTTATAAACTAGGATGTTTGGGACATGAAAACTAAAATACCTTCTCGTAATCATTCATTTGCTTAATGGTTAAGGTATGCTGAAAATATTAATTAGGGATGATGTTCTTAAATAAAACTACTTTGTAAATCTAATAGATATAAATTAAATATTCCATAATAAATTCTTGTTGAGTGCTAATAATGTGGATTGGAACTAGACCTTCATAAAGATTTTGATGAAGTACTATATGACCTAGATAAAACATTTTTTGCAATTGTAGCTCGTTTTCCAAGTCTTCCTCGCAATACATGGATGAAAAAAATGCTTAAATGTGATAATGACCAAGGACTATTAGATTGACCTTGAGTTATTGAGTGAGTCATCGTGTTAAGGTAAATAGTGGTGGTGATTTTTTAGGAACATGTCATTGAGCTAGTTTGATCAAATGGAGTCGTTAATCTGGATAGGGATACACCATTGTAATGAGCCCAAATGTGAGTAATGGAGGATGACTTGCTTGACTTGGCTAGATATGTTCAATGGAACAAACATGTCTTTAGTTGATTTTTCCCTTAAGGATTTTCTAAGGTAAATCATAAGTGAATGATATTTTCATATTATTATTGTTGATTACTTATTTTTGTTCTGTTACTTATTCCTAATAACTAGTATTCTAGCTATGGTTATGGAATATATTAAGAACTAGAAATGGATATGCTATTTCATATGGGTGATAAATAATAAGTTTAATGCCCAGGTTGTTACAATTAAGGATTGGAGGAATATAGAGAACTTCATTGTCAATATGTATAAGAACTTCAACAACTTGTAATATACATGCAATTTTTTTCTCAGTAAACAACATTCGAGGTATATAAAAGAAATACCAATACATTAATGGTATATTTTCTAAATATGCATTAAAAGTTGTAGACATATATTTGTATAATGAAATATTTATAATTCTAAATAAGAAGAAGATAAGAGTGATGGACTATGAATAAATATAATATTATTTATAAATCCTTTCCATGTGCCTAGTGTTATGTGCATTAGTTTCCTCCTATTGGTGCGCTACACAAATCTATTAACTATAAATTCATTAGTAACTTGAACCTATCATGCCACTCACATGTTAATGGTTGGACAAAAATTATTAATAACGCCTAAAAGCTCAATTGCATTGGTTTCCTCTCATTGGTGTGCTAAACAAATCTATTAATTATAAATTCATTAGTAGCTTGAGGATATCATGTCACCCACATGCTAATGGTGAGACATAGATTATCAATGAAACATAAAAGCTCAATTTCAAATTATCATAAAGTAAAATAAGCAATTGTGAGTTATGCAAAAATTGTCTCATGTGGTAATTAGTATATAATAGTTCCTAGTACATGGGTAGAAGAGGTCTTCAACAACCATGTCATCAAAGTATCCAAAGGAACTTTAGTAATTTTTAATAAATTTTATTGAAACAAAACTATGTTAAGCAATTAAAACAACACATTCAACTTTGGCAATAGGATTATGTTTGAGGCTAACTTTAAAAATAACTTTCATTCTCTGTAAATTTATCTATTTTTTATTAGTTAAAATAAAAAAAAAAATATTTATGATTTATTTATTGAATTACTTTTAAATAGTTTTATTTTAGAATTAAAGAAATACATAATAATTGACATTATTTATATTTAATAAAAACTAAAATATTTAAAAATATAGTCATATATCCTTCCCATATATGTGAAGTAGGTTAGAATATAGAAAACTAGTAAGAGCTGGTACAAGCAACAAATGGACAATTTACTTAATAAGAGAACATGAACCAAAACCCTACCTTGATAAAGACGCTGGTTTGTTTGAACCACAAATGTTTGTGGAGGTGTCAAATACAGAGGAGTTAACACAAGCATAACCTATAGAAAAGTATTTATGATGTCCTCCTCGAGTTGTTATCTGAAATTGGATTTTCAATTTGTATTCATAGCATCCTGCAAAATCAAAAAGTACTTGCTGCAGAAAAGCTACCAATAAATGCATGAAATGTTCCCCATAGGAGACAGCGGAGGGAGGCGGTTCTATTCCCGCAAAGAACGGCAGTACTGGGTCTTATGATATTCTTTTTAACTTTCTTATAAAAAAGCTAACTTTTAATAAATATTTAAAAAATAATTTTACTCCCACTCAATAACTCAATATGTATAACATTATAGTGAAGCCAAACACAAATGTATAATAGAAAATCTTAGTGACTAATTTAAGAACTAAAATCTATAAAAATATATACATTATACCTTTCGGAATAAAATAAATCAACAAAATTATAAAAATGGTTCTTACATATTGATACAAGTCTTCAAGTATACCATCACAAGGTTCGGATTTAATCGTTAACATAACTAATACCATTAATACTTACTTATTAATTCAATATCTTTTCAAATATATGAACTTTTATATGGGTTTTGATATTTAGCAATCAAATCGTGGCTTTGTTTTTCCTTGCGAGACCAATTGTCATAAATTTTGTTTTTTTTTCAAATTAATAATTTGGTCGGCTAATAAGGGAAGGATTACTTAGTCGTAGATTACACTCTATCTTTCTATATAAATTCAATTATATTAAACGAAAAAAACATTATTTGAATCTTATTTATTCTTTTTCTCTGGATAGTAACATTTCCCAATCTTTCTCGGCTGTTCTCAGATATAGAACGTCATTTTGAATTCTCATCTGTTACTGTTGGTGTGGAATTGTTTCTCGGCAGACCGAGAACTTGATCGAAAATATTGTATTTTTATCATTAAAAGTTGCAGAAGTTCTTCGTTTAAGTGTGGGTGGGAGACTTCGACAACCAACATCAACTTTGATTATGGCGAAATCTCTTACATTGCACGTTCTTTCAGACTTACCGGGCACATGGCCTCCATTTTTGGCTGCTAATCTCAGACAATATTGCATAGGCCAAAATGGTTTGACATCTTCGAAGTTTGCCTCCATTACTGATAGAATGAAAAATGCCCTAGGAACCAGTCCGCCAAACCAACAAGCTGCTTATATTATGGAATGCCTAAAGTTTTCGGCCTTCGTCTATGGACCCACCGGTGAAACCCTAAACAAGTTATTCATGACAGTGTTGTCTAGGTTAAAGACGAGCGTTTGTCAAGCAAAGAAAATAAAAAGCACAAATTATGGGTATTATGAAGCAAAGAAATTAGCTTCCGAGTTGGTGAGCGTTATGATACTAGGGTTAACAAGTTTAAGTGAAAGTGTGTCTAGCAACGACCAATTTGTTCACAGCCTTGCCACATTATTTCTAATTGAGATGAGTCAATTAAGGGAAGTCACAGTAGATCCTAAAATGTTTGAGGAATTAGAGAAAGGTACGGAACAAATAATTTTGAGGATCGCCAGCTGTCGCGATCAGAAAAGAACAGAGGCTATGTTAGAGCGCTTTCCCCTCAAAGATTCTACCTGTCGTGAATTTCTGGCATTTATGGTTAGCCAAAATCAGATTGAAGTAGCAGAACATCTGGCTAGTTTATTTGGCCAAACTATGCTTAGCTTTCTTGTAGAACAGTGTTCCCATCAGAAAAATGAGCGCATGTTGAAAACTGCACATAGAATAGTAAAACGCCATAACCTGGAATTTCCAGAAGTTTATCTTTTGAATAAGGAATTATTGTTTATGGAGGATGTAGAAAAAGGGAATTTGAAGAAGGCGCTGCTGGATGCAGGTAACGATACCGAACTTGCCAAACGGCTGCGTACACGAGCACGTAACATCGGTTACGTGGAAGAGGAAGTTCTGAGTGACACTGGTTGCTTGCGTTTGGAAGATTTTGTTTCAAAAGATAATGTTATATGGATAGATACAAGGGAAGGTCTTTATGATGCTGCAACACAATTCGCTGGAGTTGGGATGGTGGGAATAGATACCGAGTGGATACTCAAAAGTTGGAAAGAAAAGGGCTCAAACAAGATTTCTATTCTGCAAGTTGCGACTGAGAAAAATGTGTTAATATTTGATATGGTGAAATTATATCGTACAGCGCCGCAAGCACTAAACGACTGCCTCAAACCCGTCTTTCGATGTCGTGACGTTTTGAAGTTGGGGTATGCACTCAATTGTGATCTCCATCTGCTATTCATGTGCTATGGAGATTTGGAATGTTTTAAAATATGTGAAGGCTTTTTGGACCTTCAAAAGTTCTCTGCAACACCTAAAGGGGGGCTATCCGGCCTTGCAAAGGATGTCCTGGGAGCCCACTTAGACAAAGCTGCACAGACGACTGACTGGGCACTACGTCCCTTAGACAACGGCCAACTGCAGTATGCAGCTCTTGATGCAGTAGTCTTGATCGCTATATTCCATAAGGCTCTCAGTAACCCAGACAAGGCTGATGATTGGAAATCCAAGATTGATTGTTGGGAACCCTCTAAGAAAGTCCAGCAGTGTCGTGAGAAGTATCATAAAATTAATTTATCTGGCATTTCAATGTTGAGAGAGCTAGCAGATAACCGGGTTGATGGCGGTTGTCTGGCCAGATGTAGCAGCTTGCAAGAAATTGTACATTGCAGAGACATTCAGGCTTAAGGGCTGATTCTACATATCTCGATCGTTAGGTTCTTCAAATAAATGGTTCGACCCAAACAAGGTAATGATTTTCGAAACTGGTGCAACCATGTGAGCATCAACCGTAGTTGTGCATTGTAATTACGTGCATTTTTATAGTCATATGATTATGCTCAGTTTGAAAATTTTCAGTGACAATATTTTAATTTTTACTGTTTCATGAAACCAGGAAA
>APFE030321028.1:1349-19718 GCA_000404065.3 Pinus taeda
ACTTCTCTCGCAAAAACTGGATATACTTCTTGAAGAAGAAGGATGAGGCTTTCATGTGGTTTCGTACCTTCAAAGCCTTGGTGGAAAATATGACCGGAAAGAAGATCAAGATTTTGAGGACTGACAATGGCACTGAATATGAGTCAAATGAGTTCAAAGACCTTTGCAGAGAAGCTGGCATTAAGAGGGAGACTACCACTGCATATACTCCTGAGCAGAATGGTGTTGCTGAACGCAAGAATAGGACTATTGTGGAAGCTGCCCGTGCCATGCAATGTGACCAGGGTCTACCAAAGTTTCTGTGGGGAGAAGCTGCAAATACTGCTGTGTACATTCAAAACCGATGCCCTCATTCCGCTTTGGACTCCAAAACTCCCGAAGAGGTTTTCTCTGGTAAGAAAACTTTACTTTACTAAATTAACTTGTGTATAAAGATATCTAGAATCAAAGATGAACTCCAAGCAATAGATGAGGTTGTCCTAGAAAAGGAGCTCATAATTATTGCTCGTCTAGAACTACCTAAATCTTGGAGTGCCTTTGCATCAGGACTCAATAGTTGGAAGGTTATGCCAACATTTGAACAAGTGTGGAATGCATGTAGTGAAGAAGAAACCAAAATATCAATGGTAAACAACAAAAAGGAGAATGAAGAAGAAAACACCTCAAATGGTTACTCTGCTCATCACAAAAAGAAGGGAACCTTCAAGAAGTTCAAAGGGCCAAAGAAGAAAATGGACCTATCCAAGGTTGAATGTTACAATTGCCACAAGATGGGCATTACCAGAGTCATTGTCCTGGGATCAAGCAAATGTCGTTGATGAAGCTCCATCTAAGAAGAACAAGACTGAAGAAGAATCGGAAGTCAAGGACTTATAATACTAATTCCTCCCTTACACATTTCCTCCCTTGGTCTTCTATTCTAAGTTCTGAATTTCCTTTATGTTTTCTAAATTTGTAGGTCTAGCATGTTGTCTTAAGACATTTTTGAATTATTTGTATAGGTTGTAGGTATCCCTCAAAGTTGGATTGAGAGCCTCCATCATTCACCAAAAGATAACTATTTTATTCCTTGTCTCCTCTTTTGTGTTTAGTTTCTCTCTCATATCTATATATGTTTGTATTATATGCTAATAACCTTTCTCTTTATATTTTTCCTTGGCTAGGAAAGCTTGCTAATTGCTCAAGGGTTATGGAGAAGACTTCAAAGGATAGACTTGAAGCATAGTTCTATTGAAACCCTTCAAGCATTGATGTCCTACAAGGTTTGTTAAGAAACAACCCAAGGTATGTCTTAGTCTATAAGCTTTGTTACAAAGTTCTCTTCATATAAAGGTACGATCATTCTTATTTTAAATTTTGCTATACATTACTAACATCGTTATGTCTAGGGTTTTGAATCGTAAGAGATTCTTGTTTGGGTGATTAATCATTAGATTGAATCTACCCTCATTATATTTTGATCATTCGTATGGAAACCTAAAAGGTTCTCTATAAAACCCCAACCTAAGCGTATGTCTATAGTTATGAAACCCTAGTCTACTTAGGGTTAATGATGAAGTCTAGAAATCCTATTCTCTTGTTTAGAGTCTTGGTATTGTTATAATAAAAACCCTAATCCTTTAGGGTTTGTTGTTAATGTTTAAATGAAGCCTTGGACCTTTAGGGTTTGGTAAACTAGGGTTTATGATCCAAACCTTTGTAATGTCTATTGTAAGATTCTAGGGATAAAAGCCTAGGTGTATATTCGTTTGTATGACCAAAAACCCCATTCTGAATAAATTGTTGTATATCTAACTTTGATGTATTGATGTGTGTGTCCTAGGTTTACTTAGTAAATATTGATAAGAAATGCATCCTAGATATGTATATTCGAGTATGCTAACCTAATCGTTGTTGCTCATGTAAATTCTAGGGTTTATATTCTAGGATATGATATTGTTTCCGATATGATTTAGGGTTTGCATCAAACCCTAGTAGAAATTCTAAAAATTGATGAACCCTTAGATGCATTATAGAATTGTACTTGTTTGAATTGCTTCTAGGGTTTCCAATATATCATAGAAGAGTCTGACATGTATCTCTGAAAGTATTGTCAAGGCCCTAGATATAATGAGATCGATACCCTAATGGAATTGCTTTATGTTGTAGTCTAGGGTTTGTAACAGAACCCTAGCAAGAAGTTGAAGTTTAAAAGTATGTGTCTCTTGTTGATTATGAACATAACTAGGTTTAGGTATTTGTTATCTAAAGTCTAACGCTTCCATTATTCTGATATAGTTAAATTCATGCTTCCATATATGTATTTGGTTGTACTTGCTATTAAAGTTTTGTAGGTACACAACCTTCAACATAATAAAGATGTTCGTATAAGCATGATGAAGAAAAGCTATAAAAATGATGATGAAGATGGCCTTGATGAAGTCATGAAAGATTGAAGATTCTTTGATGTTATAAAAGAAGAAATTAGTTGATCTCCCTAAGTTAAGAGGGAGCCTGGATAGAAGAAAGGGTATATCTCCCCAATTGAGAGGGAGGGCACATTATGACAGTGAATACTACATGATGAAGTACTGAGAATGTATTTGGTGTTGCTGAAGAAATGAAAAGAAGAAAGCTTCCAACAAAATTGTATATGGATAACTTGATGATACAAACGGCATCTAAATAAATGAGGACCCCAAAGGTTATGCTTACTTGTATATTTGAACAGGTAAATATCTCCATAAAGAAGGATGAACACTTGAGAAGCATGTTTGAACAAATGGATATATCTAGTTTATTAGGGAGAGTTGAAGTATCTAATGGCGAATGCTTGGAAGGACATTTGGCCAACCTGTGTGTTGATGTCTAGATCCCGAAGAGGAAGGGTAGCGTTGGTCTTGGAGCTCTGACCTTGGATACGCACCTAGATCCCTGGGTTGATGGTTAGTTAGTAAGCCCGACGGTACCTAGATGATGAGCCTCGGTATTGCAACAAGAATCCTACAACTCTCAAGGCTACCAACTTTAATTATCAACCTGGGGTTCGTATAAACTTAGAAGGTATCAGCACTATATCTGCAGCATACAATGTGTCCTTCCTTTGATGATATCATGTAATGGAGTGCATGTAGTGAAGTCAAATCCTAAACTAACTGCAGAAAATGAAATGCTCGAAATGGAAACCTAATCCAAAAATGGATCCTAGATAAACCTTTAAGTCTAAAAGACTTCATGCAAGAGGTAAAGGGTGCCAAATGGCACAAATCCTTTGTAAATCAGAGGAAAATTAAAATCACAAGCTACTCTCGGAAATAGTCTCATTGCAGGGATCCCTCCATTCTGAATCCAACGCAACTTAAAATGGGCGATGAGCCTCGGTATTGCAACAAGAATCCTACAACTCTCAAGGCTACCAACTTTAATTATCAACCTGGGGTTCGTATAAACTTAGAAGGTATCAGCACTATATCTGCAGCATACAATGTGTCCTTCCTTTGATGTCATGATGTAATGGAGTGCATGTAGTGAAGTCAAATCCTAAACTAACTGCAGAAAATGAAATGCTCGAAATGGAAACCTAATCCAAAAATGGATCCTGGATAAACCTCTAATTCTAAAAGACTTCATGCAAGAGGTAAAAGGGGCCAAATGGCACAAATCCTTTGTAAATCAGAGGAAAATGAAAATCACAAGCTACTCTCAGAAATAGTCTCATTGCAGGGATCCCTCCATTCTGAATCCAACGCAACTTAAATGAGCGAAAACAGAGTTCAGATGGGAAAGCTATCATAAAATGAACTTGCCCTTTTTCAAAGGAAAAAGAGGCAAAATCCCTTGAATAATGGGTCTAAAAACCTTCTAAGTCTTCCAAATCTCCTAAAAGGGCAAGACCACCGAAAAAGGAAAAGACTTGGACTTATCAGATAACACCATCGGGCCTTAAAAACATGAAGAAAACCATGAAAACAAAGCTATCGGAGGCAGTAAACAGGAACCGTTGGATCTGGTTGATCAACGGTCCAGATCTGATCGGTAATCGCAATCGACGGTGGTAATCGATGGATATCAGCATCATAATACACGAGGGGACCAGGCTGATGCGATACCGCGATCGCCAATATCGGCGGATCACAATCGGCGCTGGCATAGACCTTATTTTATGAAGAGGCCTCAGACTTGTGCGATCTGCGATTGCGGCTTGTCGCATCGCAGTATCGCGTCGGCACAAGACATTGGAGCAGGGCCACATATGTTATATATATATGTGCGATGCGATGGCCAGACCCGACAGGGCTCTAGGCAGTAATCGATATATTTTGAAGTCCGTCCAAAGGCAGTTTTACATGCATTTTCGTCGTTTCAATGTATTTTAAAATACAAAGGGAAAACCATGGAGCAGGCCAATTGCGATATGCAATAGGGATCCCCAAGCAGACCCGATGGCGCTATAAAGTGGGGCTATGAATATTTCAAGTCCGGATGGACAGTGCTTTGCGGACTTTCCCGTCTATTGCAGTGTTTTCCTGAGTAAACACAAAGCGACCGTTTTAGGTGGATTCAAGCGCCAGTGGCTTCCTTCCGTTATGAGATAGATGGCATTCATCCCTGAGGGCGTTTAGCAATGATTGCTAATGGTCAAAGACGGGATTCGAGCAGACTGTGACAGGAAGACGAAGAGCCCAAGAGGGAAATGAATCAACAGTGCCATTTTGGCTTAGAAGCCATGGATGTCAAAGACAAAAAGGTTGTTGAGCTGTTAAACGATGGCCAAGTTGTTGTGTGTTGCCGCTGAATTGTTGGTGGCCGAGTCGTTGTTGACGGTTGTTATTGGGGTTTTACTGTGAAGCGCGTAAGCCAAAGAGGCAGCGCAGAAGCAAAAGAGCAACTGAGGGAGCCTTTGGGGTCACTTGAAGTTCAAGTGAAAAGCCAAAGAACGTGAAGGTTGCAGAAGGCAAAAAGAAGCCAGAGCCGAATGAGCCAGAGAGCGTGAAGGTTGCAGAAGGCAGAAAGAAGCCCGAGCCAAGAGCCAGAGTCAGAGCCAAGAGCCCGAACCAGAGCCAAAGAGCCAGAGTCAGAGCTAAGAGCCAAAACCAAGAGCCAGAACCAAGAGCCAAAGCTTCAAGATTCAGGGGATTAAATGGTGTCTGAACCCACTGTTTCAGAGTAAAAACAACAGGAGTTGGGCCAAGAGCTTGTAAAAAAGACTAATACCATAATCCCAGAGAACCTAGTTGAATTAACTAGAGCTCACGGAGATGTAGCCCAAGAGTTGTGGTGAACTCCAAATTAATTTGCTATCTTATGTGTTTGTTTTTACTACTGCATTATTCACTGTTATATGCATTTATATATCAGTTTAAGCATATTCACATATCAGCACAAACAGCAGACTCTAAACATATAATCAGTTTAAAAGCAAATACCAGCATACACCTATATTTTCAAGCATTTCTTAATTCTACATTGGTTAATTAAATAGACTTGGGAATATTCAAGCTTTGGGAGTGGGAGAGGTTCTTGTAAGTTAGACAAGAAGCCTAGGTGCCCCATTTTCATATCGGGTGGTATAAGAGCTTGAAATTTGATTAACCTCACCTTCAAAGAAGGTTATATCAGAATGCTTGATTGACAAAGCAAAAGCTCCTTGTCTGAAAAGTGTTTGAACAACAAGAGGTTGATTGCATGCTTGTTTTGCAGACTGACTATTTTCTAGTTTGCAGAGGTGAAGGGAAAGTTATTGATAGCTCAGTCCAGGAAGGACAAGAAGGAGAAGGGCTAAAGGCATTCTTCTATCCCAAAGGACCTCAAGGCAATCCAAAGCACAAGAGGTTTGTTACAAGAGTTTTCTTAAATAAGCTCTTTATTTATCTTGTTGAAGTTTTTTTTTGGCATAATGACAACTTCTACAAGTGGGTCCTCAAATTCTGCTCTCTTCACAAAACTCTTTGATGAAGATATGAAGCAAGAATTGTCCACCATGATGGATATGGTGAAAGAAATGTATGAGATGGAAGAAAGAGTAGCATGCTTAAAAAGCAGCTGAATTCCATGAAGGAAGAGAAGCAGTTGTTTGCTGACAGACTACAGGAAATGGAGAAGCAATTTCATATTGCAAATATGAACCTGAAGAGGATGCATGAGTTGGAAACACAACTCTTTGTTGCCCAAGAAGCCTTAGTCAAGTACCATCTTGAAGAGAGGTAAGCCATTCCAGTTTGTCTTCAAATTCCTCTGAGAATGCTTGTATTGGTTCTTTTGAAAAACATACTAAAGGCATAGGTTCCAAGCTAATGTCCAAGATGGGCTATGAAGGAAAGGGCTTGGGAAAGCATGCACAGAGTATTGTTGAACCAATAATGGTTGAGGAAAGGCCTAAGTATTTGGGTCTTGGCTATGGACAGTGTTATGGAGAGAGTCCCAAAGCTGCCGTGAAAGCCATTGAAACAGTCCCAAGAAGGAGTTTCATTTCATGTCCTCTACCTCAAAAGTGTGAAGGTTGTATCCAAGAGGAATACAATAGCTTGAAACATCAATTGCAGGATGCAGGTGTTCAGAAGCACAAACTTGAACCAGAGAGTTGGAGAGACTCTAACAACCTTGAAGAGTTTGATGTTGTTCCAAAGGGAGCCACTTCTTCATTTGCTTTACCTCCTCATGAAGTCAATAAAGGTGAAAGAGGCAATTATAAATCTAGTTCTAGTCATATTTTTTTTGATTTTGCAAAGCATGATAAATTTTCACATAAGTATGGGAAAAGAGTTGCATGTTCCTTTTGTGGTTTGGATAACCATGATGTTTCTAGATGTTGGAAGATAATGGCTTGCATACAGGAAGCAGAAGAAGGAAAAGAAGCAAGAAACCAAAGGTCCATTGGACAAGGCAAATCATGCTATCAAGAGGATGCACATGCAATGCACTAACTGCCATAAGCAAGCACATCTTCTTGCAAAGTGTTGGACACTGAATCCAACAATGCTTCCACAAAAACTGAAGAAAGTGGAGAGAGAAGATGGCAGAAATGGAAGTAAATATTCCATGAATGATGTGTCTCAAAATGATTCACATGATGATGCTAATATGCAGACAAAGGTAGTACCTTTGAAAGGGATTGGTAAGGAACAGTTAGAGTTCGTATCCGATTAAGATTGCATGTTTATTGATGCATCTACATTATATTTCATTCTAGCTTCGAAAGCACAGTGTGCTTAAGCAAAAGTTGAAGGATGAAATGCATGCATAAGCTTGATATGCATGAACACAGGGATGCTAATGATTTCCTTGTTTTTAAACATGTATGTGTAATTAACTTGCAAGATTGATTGCTTTGACATGCATGTGATGCCATGTTGACTAAAAAGAAGTTAACTTGGCCTCCAAATGGAGACAATGATAAAAGATTCATCTTTTGAAAAGGAGTCCTAATAGTCTTTTTCTACATGCTTGACTTGAAGGGTCAATTTTAAAAGGCATGTTTTGTGGGCTTGTTATCTAGTCCATCATTTGTATGCAGATATAAGACAGGGAGGTGTTCACAAAATGTGAAATCTGTTTCTTCTGTTGAAGCAGGAGTTTGGTCCATCCAGTTGTTGTCTGTATGCCTGCTGTTGTTAACAGTTATTGTTAGCAGCTTGTCAAACAGGTACAAATGAGAGTTTTTGTGAAATAGATGTACTTCACATTTAGTTGAGCTACCTTGGATCAATGATCAAGGCAAAGAAACTCAAACTACCTTCTATGACCATTTCCGTAGAAGTTTTGCAGGAAGGCAAGGAGAAAGACAGTTCTTCCCAAGAAGACCAGCCCATCCAGAGAAGGGAAGTGGTCAGAAACTTTGGTTCAGAGGCACTACGCAAAGGCAAGTGTAGGGAGGTTGAAAGAAGACGGTGAGTCACTCTCATTTACTGTTCAGATCAGTATATCAGTCTTTTGGAGACCAAAAGTTCTTTTAGTGGGAAGGCGTGATCCAAAAATGAATCCTGGTTAAACCTCTAAGTCCAAAAGACTTCATGCAAGAGGTAAAAGGTGCCAAATGGCACAAACCCTTTGTAAATCAGAGAAAAATGAAAATCGCAGGCTGCTCTCAAAAATAGTCTCATTGCAGGGATCCCTCCATTCTGAATCCAATGCAACTTAAATCGGCGAAAACGGATTTCAGATGAGAAAGCTATCATAAAATGAAGCTGCCCTTTTTCAAAGGAAAAAGAGGAAAAATCCCTTGAATAATGAGTCTAAAAATCCTCCAAGTCTTCCAAATCTCCCAAAAGGGCAAGACCACCGAAAAAGGAGAAGTCTTGGACTTATCGGATAACACCATCGGACCTCAAAAACATGAAGAAAACCATGAAAACAAGGCTATTGGAGGCAGTAAACAGGAACCGTCGGATCTAGCCGATCAATGGTCCAGATCTGGTCAGCAATCGCAATCGGCAGTGGCAGTCGGCGGATATCGGCGGCATAATACGCGAGGGGACTGCCCTTTTTCAAAGGAAAAAGAGGCAAAATCCATTGAATAATGAGTCTAAAAATCCTCCAAGTCTTCCAAATCTCTCAAAAGGGCAAGACCACCGAAGAAGGAGAAGTCTTGGACTTATCGGATAACACCATCGGACCTTAAAAACATGAAGAAAACCATGAAAACAAGGCTATTGGAGGCAGTAAACAGGAACCGTCGGATCTGGCCGATCAATGGTCCAGATCTGGTCGGCAATCGCAATCGGCGATGGCAGTCGGCGGATATCAGCGGCATAATACGCGAGGGGACCAAGCCGATGCGATATCGAGATCGCCAATATCGGCAAATCACAATCGGCGCTAGCATAGACCCTATTATATGAAAAGGCCTCAGAGTTGTGCGATCTACGATTGCGACTTATCGCATCGCAGTATCGCGTCGGCACAACACATTGGAGCAGGGCCACATATGTTATATATATATATATATAAATATATATGCGATGCGATGGCCGGATCCAGGAGTTAAATTTGACGGGTGACTATACCTGTCAAGGAATTTTTTTATGACGTTCTTATTTTTAAACTACCCATCATATGACTTTTAAAATTTATTTGTACAAATTTCATCTAATTTCAAATTGCTGCAAATTTTCCATTCTCTGTTGTACCATTCGGCTCAAGTCTCATTGCTATTACTTTGTTTTGAGACCTGTTGATCAAACTTTCTGCAAATTTTCCAGATTGTTGAAATGTTCTGAGTTTTCTTTTTTAAGATGGAAATAGTGATAAAATAGATGGGAAATATGTATAGAAACAACAAAAAATAATATTATAAAGCGAAAAAATATATATTCATGATTACTCTCACACGAAAATAATGAATGTTAATACTGTTGCAACAAATTTGACAAAAATCATTCACTCACACATACCATGTTTTCCATTTAAGTCACTACGATGTTAATCCCATTAAAAGAACAATAGTTGTGAAATAATTTTCAAACCAAAAACATAATGTGCATGAACTATGTAAATGTTCAAAAAGTAGATTCAATATCAACATGTACACAAACTAAATTTTGGATAGTTTCACCAAAGGAAGTAATTGTCAAAACACCACCATTACAAACATAGAGATAAAAGCAAAAACTTTAAATATTTAAGATTCTTCTTTCTTTAGCATCTTTCCAGATGTCATATACCCTATCCCATTCCACCATCGATGAATCAAGCCCTATTAGAGACACCCGCATCAAGGCATCCAATGCAACTAATGATAGCTTTGTTCTTCGGACATCCTTTATTATGTTTTGTCTTGAGAATCCTCTCTCACAAGCAATTGTACTTGCAGGAATAGTAAGTATTGCCTACCATAATTTTGACATGTTAGGAAAATTTGTATGAAACCCTGTAACATAAAAAATCCTCCATGCATCTTTCATGGATGATCCCTCACAATTAACACGAAGAATGTCAAAAAAAGGATGCAACTCTTTCAAACAAGTCTCAAAATCAAATGTAGTTTTGTTTTCTTCACTTTGATAATAAGGATGTTGTAAGTGTTGAAAAATCTTTTCGAGCCAACGCTTTGAATTTCGTTCTTTGCCATGAACATCCTCTAAATAATGGCAAGGGCTAAACAACCTTGCTGAGTTGAAAAATGCAAGATCAGGGAATCTTCTGTTCAAATTCTCTACGAGGGCTTGAACATAATCTTTTGCAAGTTGTTTGCAACTTTCTATTGAACCTTCAATACACGGTTTCCATGATTGTTTTTGTATATCAACACAATCAACATATGCATGGACTCTAGTGTATTTGATATCAAGGTTTCTCTCGACTAAATGAGAGGGATGGAGCTCCCTTTAGCTCCTCTCCGTTCAGGGTTAGGGTAAATCCTGAAGTTTTCACCACAGCACAACTTTTTACCCTGCAGTTTCTTTTCCGGCTGTCCTCCCGTCTGCGTCCGCCTCCGTAGCAGCTGCCTCCTATCGTCGGTCGTCCCTAAGTGCCATTTTCTTTTGTTCGCAATGGATGTGGACATGGACTTCGAGGCAGTGGACTATACGCCGAATCCTTTTCCCGGGCAGTCCATTTTCGGCCAACCTAACCCTAGCCGGTCTCTCACTGCATCTCTTGTACACTCTGTATCCGCACCGGCCTGCTCTGCTCCTGTGGTCACTCTCCCGGGGCTCTCTACTTCCTCCATTTCGAAACGCTTTCCATTGACTCCCCTGCCCTTGATTGTCGACCGCTTTCACCGGGCACTCTGCATTTGCTCTCTGCGTCCTATCTGTCCTCTCCATCCTTTGTTCCACACCCTCCGGAGACCATATACCAGAGGTGACCCTACCCCTCTCTCCGCGAGCAAGTTTTGACAGGTGCAGCTGCAAACCCTATGGGGGGGCCTTCTCTCCAGGGCTGCAGCACATCTACCTCGGCCACAATCTCTTCGTCTGGGCATTTTGAGACTCCTATCATCAAGGTTAAATCAGCAGCACAATAGCAACAGGAAGGAGACTCTCCCCTGGAGGATCCATTACAAGACCATCCCACCACGCCGCGAACCTGCAAACAAAAGGTAAAGTGCATTAGAGTCACAACCAAGGACTTTACGATTAATTTCGACGAAGGGTTATCAATGGGGGAAATTACAGATAAATCAAGTACTGTCCTGGTTGGCCATGTTTGGGGAAGGGCATATTCGGCAGAGCGATTAACACTTTGGGTTCAAGAAATTTGGGGAAACACCTTGCAAGAGCTATCGGAGGTGCAGCTTCTACCTCGTGGTTGGTTTGCATTACACTTCTCGAAGTAGGAATACACACATCTAGTTCTAGCACGCTACTGCCATATTCAGATGGCTCCAGTCCTCCTCAAGCGCTGGAGCCCGATGTTTGATCTGGAACGAGAACAGATTGATGTTGGTCCCCTTTGGGTTCGACTTCCGGGACTCACTCTGCAGTACTGGTCGGAGGATGTTTTCGTGCGGATCGGGAACACGCTTGGTACCTATCTAGATTATGACAGCTCCTACATCCAAACGAAGAATCGAACTCTCGCACGAATACTTGTCTATTTGGATACCAGAGAGGGTTTGGAAGAGAAAATCACTTTACAGTGGAAAAATGTTACTCGGGTGCAGATTTTGGACTACGAGGGAGTCCCTTTCCGTTGTAGGAAATGTCACAAGGTTGGACACGTCTTCAAGGAATGTCCTCTGGTTAAAAAGGCTCCGGACTTAGCGACCAAATCTACTGAGGCAAAGTGTCAATCAAGTCCTCGCTCGGACTATCCTCCTATGTCGACGTAAAGAGCCTCTGCTCGTGCGGTCTCCCCTCAAGATGCAGAATGCTCGCACAGAACACCGTCACCTCCCATGACACCATCCAAGGCAGCTGTTGAGACCGCGAGGAAAGCGGGTACTTTCTCTAACCCCATATCCTGTATATTTATATCATGTATTGTCTCTCATGCTACATCATCACCTATGCATTTCATCTCCTCCATTCCATGTTCGCTCTCCATCCCTCCTTTTTTCTCCACTACTGCTCCATCATTCCCATCTATCACATCATCCCCTCCCACATCCTCTGTGGATGGGTCAAAACCCTCACACTCATATAATCTGCGCTCTCGCTCCCATCTATCCGAAGCACCACATGCTGAATCAGGGCTAGGACTCTCCACTCCTGGCCCCTCCACTAAATTTACTCAAGGACGCAAATCATTTTTATCCAAAGCTATTCTCCAGGCAAGGGCCGAGATAGTTTCAGGGAGGCAATCATCCATTGATAGGGTACTTAGAGCGATGAATACCCAGGAGCAATTCCCCTCATGATGTGTCTCTCATTTAACTGCAGAGGTATGGCTAGTACCTCAAAAAAACTAGCCCTAAGGAGACTTTTCGAGTCTGAGCCCGTAGACTTCATCCTGTTACAAGAGACTTTGGGGGAGGCAGATATCATTACTAATACCCTAACATCTCTCAAACCTGGCTGGCCCTTTCACTCTGTGAGAGCCTCAGGTCGATCTGGTGGACTTGCTATTGGGTATAACCCTAGATCCATCAAAGCACTATCTGCTTGGGGTGGCCCAAGGTTTATAGGGCTAGACTTATTTTTAGCAGAATTGGGTCAGGAGCTCCGGATCATTAACATCTATGGGCCCTGCCACAAACAAGAGGATTTTTGGCACAGGTTTCTTAATCTGGCTATGATCTCTGGCGATAACATCATCTTGGGAGGGGATTTAAATTTCTCTCTTGGGTTTGGAGAATCGTGGGGTTTACAAGCACAAGAGAATCCTCTCTCTAAGTACACGCTGAACATTTTAGAACTCCACAACCTTGCTGATATTCCCATGAATAAACCACTCCCCACCTGGAGGAATCGAAGAATTGGGGAGGCAACTTTGGCCAGAAGGCTTGATCGATTCATGTTCAAGATACATTTGATGCAGCAAATGCACAGATACATGCAATGGGTGGGTGTGGGGGGAGTTTCGGATCACTCTCCCACATTCATGGAGATCCTTGGACCATACCCTAAGCCAAAACCTCCCTTCAAGTTCAATCACATCTGGCTGCAAGACCCGGGTTATGTCAAGCTTATCACAGATTTCTGGAATACTAACCCTATAATGGGCTATCGCTCCCTTGCTGAGGGGTTCTATCACAATCTCTCCCAGTTGAAGAGATTATCTATTACCTGGGCAAAAGAAAAATCACAAAGGGAGGATTAGGACCTCTCTCAAATTGAATCTAACCTGAAAAATCTAATAGATGACAGAAATAAGGGATTTGAATCCATGCAAGACAAACTACACCTTATTGAGCTTGAGAAGTCCAAGGATAAGATTCTTAAAGAGAGAGAGGAATCCTGGAGACTAAAGCGCAAAGCTCTTTGGTTGCAAGCCGAGGACGACAACACAAAGTTCTTTTAGAATTATGCTAAGGGCAGAAGGGTATCTAATACCATCTGGAACCTTCCATTACCTGAGGAAGGTGTGGCTGACAAGTCTCCTCCAGGGACAAACTTAGCTGATATCATACAAGTGGGTGGCAAATTTCCACGTTTTGTCGACGAAGAAATGGAGGCAAAACTCACCTCTCCTTGTCTCATCAACTGAACTAGAAGGAACCTTGAAATGGTTCAAAAACGACAAAAGCCCTAGACCGGATGGATGAACGGTAGAGTTTTACCTTGCTTTTTATGAATTATTGGGAAATGACTTGCTACATGTGATTGAGGAATGCAGAACTTCTGGGAAATTATATAATGTTATTAACTCCACTTTCATTGCCCTTATCCCAAAAGTCGGACTCTCCCTCTTCTTTTAACGACTTCAGGCCCATTTCCCTGTGCAAATGTCTTTACAAGATCATATCCAAAATCATTGCAAATAGGATCCAACCCATCCTCTCGCAACATATTTCCCCTGAACAATTTGCCTTCCTGGAGAACCAGCAGATTCATGAAGCCATTAGCACGGCTCAGGAAGCCATTCATTCCACTCAGTCAAAGAAACTTAAGGGCATCATATTATTTGCCCAAAGCATTTGATCGTGTCAGCTGGCTATACATCAAAATGCTTCTTATGCATTTGGGATTCCCCCACAGATTCATTACTTGGATCATGGCCTACATTACCTCAACTACCTTCAGCGTCCTCATTAACAGTTTTGCATCCCACTTCTTCCATGCCGAGAGGGGCCTTAGACAAGGTTGTCCCCTCTCACCCCTCCTCTTCCTAATTGTCATGGAAGGCCTCAGCCGAATCCTTATTCACGAAAAGTTAATTGGTATACTTTTGGGGCTCAAAATTACAGAGCAATGCTATCTCACTCATCTATTATTCGTGGGTGATGTCCTTATCTTCCTTGATGGAAGCATCAGAGACTCTACTTCTTTTGCAAATGTGTTCTCCCTATTCTCTAAGGCTACGGAAATGCTTGCTAATCAAGTGAAATCCACTATCACCCTTGCCTTCACCACCATTCAAGAGTCTCGGTTTGCCCAGCACCACTTCCCTTACATCATCATCCCTCTCGACCAGGGGTTCAAATATCTAGGCTTCTGGATAAAACCAATGAGTTAGAAAATTGCGGATTGGATTTGGTTGGTCATCAAGTTGGAAAAATGGTTGACTCACTGGAGTCACCGGTTCTTATCCCAAGCTGGAAGATTGGTCCTTATCAAAATTTGTTCTGGAGGCCACAACAGTATTTTGGATGTCTCTAGCATGGATCCCTAGGAACTTATTGGCCCGTCTTCAGCAACTCTGCTGCAAATACCTCTGGAATGGGCATCAAGATAAAAAAACATTTGTTTGGGTGAGTTGGAAAAAGATTGCGCTACCTAAAAAATGGGGAGGCTGGGGACTAAAAGAACTCAGCCATTTTGCTCAGGCATTGGCTGCAAAAATGGGATGGACTCTACTTACAGGTCAGAATCTCTGGACTACGATCTCCTATCACAAATATATCTAGCCTATGCAGATCATGGATTGGGTGTGCCTACCTATTTGGAATAACACAGGTATCTCCTCGGTATGGAAAGCTCTAATTCATTCCCTCCCCATCATTCGAAACAATCTGGTTTGGAGAATCATCGATGGTACAAGAGTTCGTATTGGAATGGACCTTTAGGCAGGTGGGGGAGCCGGATACAGTCTCCCGAGAGATCTTATTCTACTGTTAAACCAGAGGGACATAACTGTCATTGGTCACATTGCTGATCATGACAACACTCTCCCAAGGATGGAAATCTGCTGATGCTCTCCACCTTCCACCACAATGGCACCGTGACTGACAAGAATATATTGATGCTTTGACCGAATCTCATATCAGAATCCTGGAAGGTCCTGACGAACTTAGATGGAGTATGGCTGATAATGGAATATACACGCCCAAAGCTGGTTACCTTACTATCAGTTCTCATAGACAACCTAAGAACCCTCTTGATTGGTGGCGTTTGATCTGGAAGCTAAATGCTCCCCCGAGGAACAAACTCTTCTTCTGGCAGATGGGAAGCAAACTATATAATCAGTGCATGGCACAATTGGAGCACAGTCAACCATGGATCTAAATTGCTAAACCTCCACTTGCTTTTCTACTGGTCCATATGGCTGACAAGGAACAGAATCATATTCGAAGAAGGGATTGCAAATGGGGCTGTCATGGCTACCAAAATACTCATAGTCTTCCATGAAATTCCTGAACGCAAACCCTCTACACCGCGTCGTCCTATTGCCCCTGCTCCGATCGACAAAACCACTCCCTGGGCCTATTTTGATGGGGTTGCACAAGAGCAAGGATGTGGGGGAGGTTTTATCCTGCATATAAATGAACAACACTATTACAGTGTAAAAATGGGACTTGGAGGTGGCACTAATAATTATGTTGAACTCATCACTCTTCGTCATCTATTTCATTTTTCATTGGGACACGAATGCATCAATCTGCAGATTTTTGGCGACTCAAAAATCATAATAAACTGGTTCAACAATGTCTCTGCTTGCCTGCACACACACTTAGACATATTCTGGATGAAGTGATATTGTTCAAATCACAACTTAACAGAATCTCATGTCATCACATTTACAGGGAATATAACCAAGGCATTGATAGGCTTTCCAAGGAGGCCACGATATTACCCAGAGGACAGTGGCTGATTCAGGAACAAATTGAAGCTGAGCAATACCAGTATTATCACTGGCTGTACATAGATCAGGCATATCATAGGGCAGACAGGCCCTAGTTTTCAATTTTGTTACAATTTTGAACTCAGATTTTTTGGACAACTACATTGTATATATCTTTGCATGATTTTCATAGACTCTTATTGCACTCGCCATGTGTGGCGAACATCATTGTAATTATTTCATTTATAGTATATATCAGACTACCCTGCGTGGTATGTAGACCAGAAACTAGCTCTTTTTTGAGACATGAAGATGTAAATATTCTCTCACAGACATGGCTGCAAGCCATAACTACATATGCTGCTCAGCATCTACTATATGTAATTTTTCAAATATAAATCGAAGATTACGATTTTTCCTAGTGGAAAAAACATATGCATGTGGAATTGCTACAAATCGTAATTCATGCTTGTGAACAAGCCCCTCCTTATCACAAATTTCTAGAAAGCCAAATTTAGAGGCATCTATAAATTTAGATAAATAACATGTGCCATCTGCAAATGTGTCGCTTCTTAAAAACTACCTTTTCAAAGTGTTTACCGTGACACCTATGGCTGCCCCTAAAGAGCTGACATCAATGTACTCGTCTTGGAATTGCTTGTTCAACTTGTTTAATTCACACAGTATATCTGCAAGCATATCTAAACAAAATTGCACTGAAAGATTCTTGCCTTATCATACCATGAGTCTTTTCTTTCATTTTTCCACAATGTTAATATGGGAGGCATAAGTACAACAATTCTTTCAATGACTTGTCCCCTTGAAAGCCATCTAACTCCATGGATTTGAAGAGCTTGAAGAGTTTCAAGTTGCATAAGTTCCTGTAGAGCAATAAGTTGACTATTTCTTTTCGTAGAATTTTGCACCCAAGAATATGCCTTATTTGTTAATTTCTCAACAAATAATAATTCAAGTATTTTTTTTTAAGCATCTGATGCGGCTAAGGCTTCACGATGAGCAATGTAATGAACACCTACAAGATTAGGTACATCTTTCTTCAAGAAAGTGATAAAACCATTTTCATTGCCAACCAATGAAGAAGCGCCATTTGTGGAAACTCCTATCAATCTTTCTTTTAAAAGGCCCCTTGATTCCATTAAATGTTTGATTGCATCATAAGTTGTTTTCCCTCTTCCATCGCAAACATTTATGAGCTTTAAAAACTGTGAAATTGGAGGACCCAATCCTTTTGAGTTTAAAAACGTGGCATAAACCACAAGATGTTTTTCTAAACTACGGTTTGTACTTTCATCTAACATCAATGAAAAAAAGGGCTATCTAGCATTTTGGAAATTTGTAGCTCTTCAAGATACTGACATACAGCAAAAAGGAATTCTTTTGCAGCCATGTGATTTGTATATGGTGTATAATCTTTGTTCTTTGGCATATTTGGCGTGTGTAAAGACATTGTAAACAAACAAAGAGATTCATATTTTGAGAGTGGTAGATCCTCTTGCACCATCCAATATACTAATTTTATAGTAGTGATGACTCTTTCTTTGTTCATATCATCAATGTATGCAATGTGTTCTGTAATAGACTTCGTCTTCTTCTCATTTCCACATATCCACTTTGCCTGTGAGAGTTTATGAATGCTTGAAGTAGCATGAACAACTATAGAATCATGCTACAATGTAGAGCAACCAGTCCCAATTCCCCATGGCCCCATTGCATTACGCATTTCATAACTGTTTTTCCTTCATGCTTTGCCTCTCTCAACCACTTATACTTAGTTTTCCACTGATCATGAAACTCCCTTTTTACTTTCATTTTTCTTTTCTTTTGGGTGCTAGGTTCTCCATGGTGAAATTCTTCATCACTTTCTTCATTATGCTCCAAGATATCATATTCTTCATTATGCCCCAAGACATCTAAATCTTCATTTAGATCAAAATCATGATCTTCTTTATCGGGCAATGAAGCTTGAGATGTAGTAGACCACCCAAAGAATTTTTTTTTAGAAAGTTGATTCCCTTTTTTTGAAGACATTTTTGATATATAATACCTATATAATAAAAATAAATTATTTAGTATATATGAATTTCATTTCATAAACTAAAAAAAGAATACTCTTGCAGTGATTCAAGAAATGATATTAACCAGGGAATATACCTATTTATTCTTTATAATATTTAATAATATACCTGTTAATTATTTATAATATTTAATAATTTCTCAAGTCTAGGTAAACTTTTTTTCAATATTTACAATAAATTGTCTATTTTTCTA
>APFE030321033.1:0-11943 GCA_000404065.3 Pinus taeda
TATTACATTAGAATTCAGTAACTTGTCCACACTTCACACTTTATTTGCACATCACAACTTTCAAACATTGCCATATAACGTTATTCGAAGTTAATGAGAAATGCGATTACGAGAATCGCAATATCACATTTCACAAATTCTTAAGGGTTGACACAATGGCATGCTCCATCAATTTGTGATTTGCGAAGTGTGATCATGTCATATCGCATTTCGGGATTTCGATGGAATGTTAACAACTGTTACATGGAAAACTTTGAGATGCAATTTGCGATAAGAGCTTCAAGCATGAGTTCCTTTTTTAAGGTTTTTAAGGCAAATTTACAGAGTTAGCATTTATTTTCAAAGGCTAAAAATTTAAAATGGTCCCCTATTTATATGTCAAATATTAATTACTATTACTCATATAAATGGGGGGGGTTGTTACATAGTACAACACTGCCCCATAGGGATTTTTAATAGATGTTTATTGGGTGTACTTTTAAGGCACTCCTTGATGTTAAGGTCATTAGTTAAAAACCCATGTGTAGTCCCACCTACCTAGGAAAAACAAACTCTCCCATGCGAAAGGTTTCTGATTTATATCTATCGTTGATCCAACACCTAGGATTATGATTGGGTATTTTGGAGTTTTGTTCAGGAGAATATATTTCAACAATGTGAATAAATTCTATTAAAACAAGTGAAGGGAGGTGATAGGGTGTACATCATAAAATTTTTATTCAATACCATCTTTTTGTGTGGACTCTTTCTTCTCTCTCTATGTTGATTAACTTCACTATGATTTCACCATGGTTTTTAATGTTTGATGTTAAGACTGTAAAAGAAGGTAGTTTATTTTATAAGAGAATAAATGGATAAGCTTTTCACCATTGGACATAAAGTTTCTTTCTCTATTCAATGTTTTTTGCATTGTTCCATTTCTTTTAATTCAACTATGAGATTACTAATGACATTTCACATGTGGTCCTTTTCTCATTGTAATACTTGTCACATGTAAGGTCACACGATATGTTTATGTTAAGAAGAAGGGTGTATCTCTAAGCTATAGCATAAGTAATCTTCAAACAAGTATCATAAGGATTTCTACTTCTAATGATGGTCAACACTTAATGAAGCCAAGGTTTCAATGAACTTTTAAATTTTACGTGCATGCTTTTGAATGGGAAGAATTTGAAATGATACTCATTAATGGCTGTGCCATATCAGGTTCTAATAATAGTTTTGGCTTGGGGACAAAATTCCCTTGTGGGATTTTTGAGAGAACCATAATCTTTGGCTTCTTGCAATGATGGGGGCAATCTTGTAATTTCAATTCATGCAAGTAGGCTTCACTTTTTTACTCAAACTCAAATTATACATATGCCAAAACCATCAGGTATTGGTTTTACCAAGAATTCAAGCCATGATATCAAGATATTCTATCTCTATTACGTGTTTATGCATAAACTAACAATGGAAGAAACATAACTATTTTAAAAGCTAGGATTTCTTTTGATTTGGCAATTGAATGGAACTTATTTTTATAATAATTAGATAGCTAACCTAATTTTTATAATGAATACTATATTAAGGGAATTCAAAATGCAAATGTAATCAATTATGGAGTTTCTTGGTTTGGTCGATAGTTTCTCCACATGGACAAGACAACATTAATATTAATATTGTTTGTGAATAGAAATAGTATAAAAAATCATATATCTTATTTATTGATATATCTAAATACAATCCAAAATATTAAGATCTAACATTATGAAACAAATATTTTATGCATAACTCAATATGGTCAACCTATTCACATTGTTATACAAATCTTAAAACTAGAATTAAATGTTGACAATAAGAGAGAATGTGCACAACTTTTAAATTAACATATTTAACTAAGACAACAATATCAATTACTAGGGATGAAAACCTATTATTATTAGTTATATAGTCATGTCACTTTACTCATTTTGGATCTACACCTCCTCAAGATAGAAGGACAAAATTTCTTTTTGATTTTATAATAAGTAAATAACTTTCTAGCCATAATAAATAATCCTATAACATTGAGAACCATCATTCATTTTTGAAAGTAGTTAATAACTAATATTATAATTTCTCAATATGCCTATGAATACAATATTTTATATTATATACAATAGCAAATCACATAACAACACCACAAGAATAAATGGCATACCCTTTGTCATATTTTTCCTCTTCACGATCTACTTCTATATCATGAAAGTTTTTAAATCTTCCTTGTGTATTGACTCCTCTACACTATAAATATATTTAATATGTTTTTCATGGATTTGAAGAAAAGCTTTCTAGATGGCTTCCATTAATACTCATATTATGCAAATGGTGGATTTATTTTCACACACCTAAATGATATTCCCTTGATTGTTATGCGCTTGACTTTCTTCATAGATTGAGGGGTTTCTTCCATGGATACACCTTCATATTAATATTTAGGATCAAGAGTTCAAAATATTATTACATCCTATTGTATATTCATTAAAGCCTTAGGTTTCAAGGGTTCCTTCACATCCTTGTTATCCTCATTAAATGAATATTCAAAATGATCATAAATTCATATCCATATGAAAGAAAATTACATAGATTTTTATTTTTTATTTTTTTTTTAGCCCTTAAGAAAAGCATCCCATTTAAATGATTACTCATACAATATCCATTTTCCAAGATACCATTGAATAATATATTTTAATTCCTCATATATACCATAACTTTGCTTTGGATGAGTAATAGATATATTACAATAGAATTATTATTTGGCATCATATCTATTAGATTTGAAAATAAATTCCCCTTACATTAAATTACTAATCATGTAACAATTACTTGTTTCATTGATGCTCATTTAGTTGAGAGTTCTATAATAAACAAGAAAAAAATTTGATTTCTACCAATGCATAGTCATGCTTACCCTATCATCCACCTTATTAGCCTTTCATAAACAATTTGAACTCCATATGTTATCTTATGGGATCAAATCCCATATATCATGGAATCAAATCCGGATTAGTGGAATCACTAAATGAGTTCTTCAATTAAATAAGGAATGGAGGCCAACATATTAGAGAATTGGCCTTCATCTTTTAATAGAGTCACTCTTTGTTGTTTTAAAGAATTGTCATTCACATTGTGTTAAGTAATTTAGGTTATTGTTCTAAAATTGAAAAAGTAATAATAAATCAAAGCTAATCGCAACAACATAGTAAAATGCAGAAATTTAAATAAACTAGGTAACACAGTAAAATAGTAAAATGCATGAGTTAAAATAAATACGAAAAGAAAAAAGCAGAAATCTAAATTAAAAAAAAAACACACAAACATTTTTTTCTTTTTTTTAAGGACATTGGGTAGACGAATCTTAAATATTTTGGAAATGGTTGTTCAATAAAGGAGGCCCATATATCTGTTGAAAGAGTATGTATATATGTGAAATGATTGTTCAGTTAAAAAATAAAATAAACAGTGATTCAATCAAAAAGGCCAATATAACTGTTAAAAGAAACCCTATGAGAAACCCTATATACAATGTTGGTAAATTTCCGAGGATATCCATATAATGCTTTTATTATTAAAAAACAAGTAATAGTTAACCATAATGAACACAACATAGCTAAAAGATAGTAACATCAATTTTTAAAATTTTCACTCATCTGGAAGAAATAGGAGAGTTGTCGTGGAACGGTTATTCAAGAAAAGAGGTCGATATATCCATTAAATAAATGTTACAATAGCCAACCGGTGTCAGTCCGACAATTTCATTTCTAATTTTGACATCGGTTACTTCATGATTAGAAATGTTACAATAGCCAACCGGTGTCAGTCTGACAATTCCATTTCTAATTTTGACATCGGTTACTTCATCATTAGATTCTACCTAGGGCATGTGAAACTTATTCTAAATTTAGAAAAGTAATGGTTAAATCAAATATCATAAAACGCACTGATTAATAGAAACTGAAAAACCGAAATCATGAATCAAAATTAAAAGAAAGAAAAACATGATTGTTTTATGCCTGTCTTTTTAAAAAGACCAATTTTAAATTCTCTCCCATTTGTGGAAGAGACAGATTTGCCTCTGAAACCATTATTCAAAAAAGAAGGCCAATATATCCGTTGAGAGAAACCCTACATATATGTATCGAAGGTCGCAGAAATTTCCCATTTACTTCTTCCTTGTCATGAACCTCTGCTCTCGCCGGATGTGTCTATGTGTGGTCTCATCTGGTATGTTTATGCGTGTCTTGTGGGTCTGGTCTATGTACTTGGGCATCTCAGTCAGTGTGCTTGTGCGTGTGCCTGTGACATGTCTGTCATGTAAGTGAGTATGTGCAAAGTCAATCATGTTATATAAGGAGGCAATTGGATCATCCTAGCTTCAGAGGAAAGGCGGTTAAGTTCTCTGGGTCTTTTAATTTCAGATATATATTATATTGATTCATTTGTGCTGTGTTTCTATCTACTTTGCTAGATGCAGTAGTTTTTTTAATTCATTTCAACCATTGCAATGTATTTCCATGCATATCAAAACACTTCTGAAGGGACCGGTTCCATTATTTTATGTTGTATTGTTGTGATAGATAGGAACCTCCCATTGAAGAGTCGGTTACGCTCCTCCTACATTCCTCTGATCTCTGCTGTCAATTCCAGCGATCCCATTCATTTCCATTTTCTTTTTGTTAACTTCTTGTGCCCTATAATGACAGAAACTGAGGTTTCCTCAGCTCAAACCACACCAAGGACAGGGCATATTCTTTGAAGTTTTCAGTGTATTTTCAGTTGGTTTTTCAGCCACATCATCATTCCATCCACTTGTGTACCCTGATGTAGTTTCATGTAATTCCTCTGCTGTTTAGTTTCATTTAGTTTCTTATGTTTGCGTAGAACAAATGGAATTTATTTTATTTCCTCGAAAATTAGTGAAGGAATTGTTTTCTGTTGCATAGTTATGATAGATAGGAACCTCACATTGAAGAGTCGGCTATGGTTTACTCACTGCTCCTCCTCAATAACTCGCAGGGCTTCAATTACAGGTACATTTCCTCTGATCTCTGAAACCCTAGTCCTATTTCAGTTTTCTTTATGTTAATTTTTGCAGCACTGTAATGCCTGAAATCAAGACTTCTATGATTTTTCTTTCTCTTAATTTTCTGAAATTATTTTCTATTAGTTATCAATCCAGCCAATAATTAATTTCCTGAGGTAATTAATTTTCTGAAAGTATTTTCTATTGGTTATTAAATTATCCCATCCTTCCGTTGATTGCTTAATTTCTCCACTCATAACTATAGTTCCTGCTCATCCAATCACTATTCCATTCTATTCAGATTATTCCATCCATGCGTGTCGTGATTATTAAACCATTGTAGTTTCCCCATTAATTGAAATTGTTGTATTTTCATTTGCAGGTACATTTAAACCTTCCAATGTGTTCAATATTTTGTTTCTCCACGACTTCAATTTTTTGTGGTGTAGATGTAATTCCTCTATAGTTTATCTTTATTTAAATTAGGTGCAGTTTCATGTCAGTTATAAAAACCAGATGCCATAATCTTGGCCCTCGAAATCCATTTTTCAGGGCTTCCCTTCTCTTATAATTCTCTCGGACGATGTGGTTTATATTAAATTGCTTTAACGACTCTGAGCTGCGCTTTTACATCTTCTAAATACATTGTTCATTAATATCTCATAAGTTCTTATATTAAATTTTGTTTTAAATATTTTATTATTATAATTATTAATATATATAATTTATTTTAAATAGTTATTTTATATTGCTTAATGTTTTTATTAATATTAACTGAATGGATAGGTTCGATTATTTTGTTGTTGTTATGTTTTACTCAATGTTCAGGTATATTTCTTCTGATCTTTGTTTTCAAAGCAAACTCTAGTCTTTTCATTTTAGTTTTGTTTTTAGTCTTCTCTGTTAATTTTCTTCCTGTGTTTTTTTAATATTTTTTATTGATTATCAATCCGTCGGATTGTTATGGTTCAAATTATCCCATCCATCCATTCTTTGGATAGTTTCTCCTTTCATTACTTAGATTCTCTGTTCATTACTTAGTTCCTACTCATCTAATTACTTAGTTCCTACACATCTAATTACTTAGTTCATGTGCACGTAAGTTTATACCTTCCAGTGTCGTTAACTTTCATTTCTCTAGTTTCCATGTAATTCTTTTGTAGTTTAGCTTTATTTAAATGAGTCTCTCTGTCACGCCTCCAACTCTTTTTTTCTTAAGTTGAGTGGGTGTAAGGTTTGCCTACGATCGGCTCGTAGGTTAGTTTTCCCAGCTCGCCATATAAACTCGCAACGCTCTCCTCATAACCGTGGGTTTTGTCCACCGTGCCTCCGTATGTTGGAGGGCTCGCATAATACTTAGTCACATTTTATCGCGTGAGGGGCGCGCACCTGTGCCGGAGCTGCGAGGCATTACATCCTCCCCCACTGGAAATCATTGTGTCCCTCGGCAATCCTGCACATCTAAGTACTCTCCACTCAAATCTCGCAATCTTCCTCTTCCACTTCCAAAGTGAGTCCTCCGATTCCCAACTCTCCTCTTCCGGTGCTCCCTTCCATCTGACAAGCTACTCCCGTTTCTGGTGGCAACCAATCCCTGTAGTCCGATAACTCAATATCTTCTCCAAATCCAAGCGTGGTTTGTTCACTATCCCAGCTGGTCCTCTTGGTGGTTCAGCTCTCTCTAGATGGTCTGAGTCAAGTCTGCATCTCTTCAACTGACTAACATGAAAAACTGGATGCTTCATGTGCATATGGTGCGAAAGCTCCAACTCGTAATCAACCTCCCCCACTGGCTTCTTCACCCGAAATGGTCCCTCATACTTCCGTGTCAGTTTGGCGGCCGTCCCCTTGGCTGGCTGAAACTCCTCCCAAGTAATCCTGAGAAACACCATATCTCCCACACTGAAGTGTACATCCCATCTTCCCCTATCAGCATACTTCTTCATCCTCCTTGTAGCATCGTGCAAGCGCAACTATGCCAACTCCAAGGTCTCCTCCCAAGCCTTCATGAACCTCTTTACATGAGGACTCCTCAAAAAACCTGTGGTCTCAATGGTGTGCAGAGCAACTGGCATCTGCCCATTCACCAACTCAAATGGACTGTACCCCGTCGCAGAACTCTTTTGAATATTGTAGCTGAACTGAGCAATATCCAAGAGTTCACGCCATTTCTTCTGATCAGCCGTCACATAATGTATCAAGTAGTCCTCTAGCAATGCGTTGATACGCTTGGTCTGCCCATCTATCTGCGGATGGTAACTCGAACTCATCAACAACTCTGTCCCAACTAACTTGAACAATGTGGTCCAAAATCTCCCTGTAAATCGTCGATCTCTATCCAACACGATACTCAACAGGATCCCCCAATACTTCACCACATTCTTAAAGAAAAATTCGGCAGATCGACCACGACCATAATCCCATTATACCCCTGCACCTGTGGTAACTGAACAATGAAGTCCATCGAGACACTCATCCATGGGCTCTCTGGAATAGGTAAAGGCTGCAACAGTCCTCCTTGCCTCTGTGTATTCGGTTTGTCCTGTTGACAAATGATGCACGTATGTACATACTCCTCCATCTCCTCCCGCATCTTCTCCCAAAAGAACCCTCTCTCCAACAATGCCAAAGAACGACGCTGCCCTGGGTGGCCAGGCCATGGAGAATCGTGGCACTCCTTCAAAAGGTGCCTCCTGACACCAGATGTCTTTGGAACATAGAGTCGGTTTCCAAAGAACAAGTAACCATCCCGTAGAAAGAACTTTCGTGTCTTCCCTTCCTTTATCTGCTTCACTATATTCTGCGCCAAAGTATCAGTTTCCACACTTTCCTTCAGTTTGTTTTGCATCTCTTCTGACATCTGAATTCGACTTCTACTCCTTGTTGCCCGGTCTTCTCCCTCCAATGCTGCAAGTTGTCCCTTCCTACTAAGGAAATCTGCTAGCGCATTGTGTCTACCCAGTCTATACTCAATAGACATGTCGAACTCTGCCAAGAAGTCCTGCCAACGAGCTTGCTTCGCAAAAATCTTCGGTTGTGATGCAAAATAACTCGCTGCAACATTGTCAGTATTGACAGCAAATGGCTTCCCAATCAGGTAATGCCTCCATACATGAAGACAATGGATGATCGCAGTCATCTCCTTCTCATGAACTGGATACCTTCGCTCTCTATCCTGCAACTTCCGACTCTCATAGGCCACCGGATGCCCACCCTGCATATGAACCCCTCCTATGGAAAAATATGAAGCATCAGTGTGCACCTCAAACGGTCTCCCGAAGTTAGGCAACTTCAGTATCGGCGATGTAACCATCCTTCTCTTCAAGTCATCAAATGCCTTTTGACATTTCTCCATCCAACACCACCTCTTGTCTTTTTTCAGTAGGTCTGTCAGTGCCGATGTTACCTTGGAGTAACCTTCTACAAACTTCCGTTGGTGGTTGGTCATGCCCAAGAACACCCTCATCTCATGGACATTCTTCGATTCAACCCAGTCCTCAATAGCCTTCACCCTGCTTGGCTCCATCCGTATGTACCCCTGACCAACAATATGCCCAAGGAACGAAATATCGGTCTGAGCGAACACACACTTAGACTTCTTCAAGAACAACTGATTCTCCCTCAGTGCCTTGAAAACGATCGCCAAGTGCTTCTTATGATCCTCCATGTTGTCACTGTAAACCACTATATCGTCCAAGTATACCACTACGAACGTGTCCCAGTATGGTCGTAGAACATCATTCATCAAAGTGAAAAATGTCCCAGGAGCGTTGCACAACCCAAATGGCATAACAAGGAACTCAAAGTTACCATACCTTGTTATGATCACGGTCTTCTTCTCGTCTCCTTCAGCAATCCGCACCTGATAGTACCCATGCCTCAAGTCCAGCTTGGAAAACACTCAGGCTTTCGCAAGCTTGTCAAAGCAATCAGCAGCCAATGGCAAAGGATACCTGTTTCTCACCGTCTGCTTGTTCAATGCACGGTAGTCACACCACATCCGTAGCTCATTGGAATACTTCTTTCGCTGGAATAATACCGGAGCTCCATAAGGGGACCTTGAAGGTCTAATGAAACCTGCATCAGCTAACTCCTTTAGCTGTCATTTCAATTCCTCCAACTCAGGCCCTGATAAACGATAAGGTGTTTTTGCCGGGGGTTCCTTCCCTGGTTCAAGCTCAATGCTATGGTCCACTACACGCCTTGGTGGAAGCCTCTTCGGTAGCTCATTAGGCATCAAATCTGCATACTCGGCAAGCACATCAGAAATCTCAGCTCGAACAGGCATCCCCACTCCATCACCTTGGACTCCCTTGAACATCACCGCATATGTCTCCATATCTGACTCCTTCATAGCCTTCTCCAAACTCAGTGCAGAAACATACTACACCTTGACTTCCCTCCTTTGCCTATGAGTGGGCAAAGTCCAAGTTCGTGTCTGTCCAACCAGCACCACCTCATCACAGAAGGGGACAACAATAGCCTTGTTGCCCTTCAAGAAATCTTGTCCAAGTATTACATCGAAGTCATTCATCTCCATCACCGTGAAGTAGAACTGACCCGTCTAGTCTTTTATTTGTACCGGCACTTCGTGTGCCAAACCCGCCACCTTAGCCTTAGAGTTCACTGCCTTGACCTCCATGTTCGATGGGAGAATCGTTAGTCCGACCTCTCTAGCCAACTGTGTCGTCATAAAGTTATGGGTGGCCCCTGTGTCCACAAGAGCTTGAGTGGTCTTTCCACGGACCATCAAGTCCACGAAATCCAGACTGTTCATCCATGATTTCTTCATAACCTGTCCTTGCATACATATTCGTTCTCTTCGCTTATCATCAAGCCTCTTCAACCCTGAATCAGCTCTGATACCACCTGTCACGCCCCCAAATCTTTTTTTCTTAAGTTGAGCGGGTGCGGCACCGCCTAAGCAACCAACCATTTCCATAGTTAAGCTACTTTACGAACTACGCCTTCATTAATTCATAAAAACTTCACTTATTATTATAATGTGCGGAATCCATTATAAAAGCATGATAAACGATAACCAAGAACCATAAGAATATGCAAGAGAAACTTTCTTTTATTATATGGAAGAATTTTACAATGACCGGGAGTAACAACTCCACTCCACCGGCGTTCATAACCAAGGCGGGAACCCGCTCGTGCAAGAGCGCACGGTGGTCTGCCCATGCCTTAACCAAAATACAATATACAATATACAATATACAACCGATTTCGTTGTCCACCGGGCGAGCGCGCTCGTGCACGACCCACGTCCAAACTCCAAACCTACTCCGTGTACAAACGTGGTGGGCCCGCGCCCGTGCGCTCCACCGCCCACACTACCACCCGTGCTGCCAAGTTATGTCGCCTGTCTCGGCAGGCACATCCTCAAGTGCGACCTGCGGTAATGCGTCCACCACGACTTAGAAGTGCGAAGAACTTGCGATGTTGTGTGATGCTCCAAATGAAACGTGCACTTCATGTGCTTATACCCTTCATTGGAGTGGGCAAGCACTCGGCTGACCCTCCATCCGTCCGTCGTTCAACCCGGACGCCATCGCCCGATGTGTGGTCGGCTCTTCCATCGTGCGGGACCGCCCACCCGAAGCACCCATCGTGTAAGGTTTTCCTACGGTCGGCTCGCCGGTTAGTTTGCCCACCTCGCCATATAAACTCGCGACGCTCTCCTCATAACCGCGTGTTTTGTCCACCACGCCTCCGTATGTTGGAGCGCTCGCATAATACTTAGTCGCATTTTATCGCGTGAGGGGCGCGCGCCCGTGCCAGAGCTGCGAGGCGTTACACTCTCGGTGATGTAGGTTGGTGTGAGCGATAAAAATTGTTAGTGTAACTTGCTTTTTTCATGGCTACCCTGCACTTATAATTAAATCTAATTTGTGGAACCCTTAATTTAATTTATGAAAAATGTGGTTTTATATTAAACTATGGTTAAGCTTTTAAATCTTTTAAATTTGTTGTTCATGTCTTATAAATTTTTATGCTAAATTTTGGTTTTATATATATGTATGCTAAATTTTAGTTTTTATTTATATATATATAGATATTAAATAATTTTGTTAGATTTAATTTTTTAGGAATATTATATATTTTAATTTTTGAATGAATTTTTATTAATATTGTTTAATTTATTTTTAAAATGATATTAAAATTTACATAATTAATAGCTTATTAAATTCTATATTATAATATATTAGTGATGTAATACGATGTATTTGTTTAATTTAAGTAATATAAACAAATGTTTAAAATGTTTAAATTTATCTAATATAAAATTATACTACTTTTATATTTAAATCTAAATTATAAAATTAAATTCTAACGCAAAT
This sequence comes from Pinus taeda, assembly GCA_000404065.3. Taxonomy (NCBI): domain Eukaryota; kingdom Viridiplantae; phylum Streptophyta; class Pinopsida; order Pinales; family Pinaceae; genus Pinus; species Pinus taeda. The sequence goes on from APFE030321033.1 coordinate 11,392, forward strand.
GTCAACTACAACATCTATATACATAAATTTCTATAAACCTATATAGGATTTAATTAAAATATGATAATGTATAATAAAAAAATGATTGAATTATAATATAAATAACATTGCTTTTATATATAAATACTATAAAAAAATTGTAAGTAAATATTTTTTAACATTGATTTTGGAATACACTTTTTATTAATGTCTCAATTACAATATGTATATAGATAAACTCTTATAAATTTAACACTATAGTAGGGTACAGTAGGTTAGACTAGAATAGGCTAGGCTAGCTTAGCCTAGGCTAGCTTAGCCTAGGCTAGGGGGGACTATGTTAGAGTAGAATTAGATAGGATATAGTAGAATAAGATAGGCTAGAGTAGAATGGGCTAGGCTAAGCTAGAGCAGGCTAGGTTAGGCTAGAGTAGACTAGGTTAGATTAGGATATTATAGACTAGGCTAGGCTAGTCTACAGTAGGCTAGGCTAGAGTAGGCTACTTTAGGCTAGAGTAGGATAGTATGTTAGAATGGGCAATGCTAAGCTAGGCTAGAGTAGGCTAGGCTAGA
>APFE030321035.1:0-24670 GCA_000404065.3 Pinus taeda
TGGAACTCCCGCAACCTTCTGGGGTGAAGCTGCATATGCTGCGGTTGTTATTATCAACAAAACAAATGTCTGAGTGAATAGCACTCAAACTCCGCATGAGCTCTGGTATGGTGAGACTCCTTCGGTAAAGCATTTCAAAATTTTTGGGAGAAAATGCTATATTAATAATACTGATGAACAACTTGGCAAACTTGAACCCAGAGAAGATGAAGGTATTCTCCTTGGTTATTCTCCCTACAGCAAAGCGCATAAGTGTTATAATAAAAGACTTGGAAGAATTGTTGACAGCATTGATGTAGTGGTTGATGAAAAAGGATACATCCCTAGGCAAGTAAATCATGAAAATATCGAAGAGGATGAAGACTACTTTCCAAATCAGACAGATGATGAAGAAGAGACCCATGAAGAAGAAACCCATGAGGAGCCAGAGGAACAAATAAGGATATAAGAAAACACTCCCAGATATGTTCAAAAGAATCATCCAGAATCACAAATTTTGGGGCAAAAGGAGGCAGGTGTTCAAACAAGAAGAACAATTGCAGAAGCCTCAAGCTATTTGGCATTGCTCTCCTCCACTAAACCACAAAATGTAAAAGAGGCATGCAAAGATGAATGCTGGGTCAAGGCAATGGATGAAGAACTTGAGCAGATCGAAAAGAAAAACACTTGGGAGTTGGTCCCTAGACCAAAAGATAAGAACGTCATAGGGACAAAATGGATCTTCAAGAACAAGTTGAATGAAAATGGGGAAGTTATTAGAAACAAGACCAGACTTGTTTGTAAAGGGTATGCTCAACAAGAAGGAATAGACTTTGAAGAGACTTTTGCTCCTGTTGCTAGACTTGAGGCCATCCGAATGTTCCTTTCTCTCTCAAGCTTTCAGAAGTTCAAAGTATATCAAATGGGTTCATTCTTGGGAATGATCCAAATATTGTATGCAGATTAAAAAAGGCTCTCTATGGTCTTAAACAGGCTCCAAGGGCTTGGTACTATCGGTTGGACAAATATCTTCATCAACAAGGTTTTTCAAAAGGATCAGCAGATAGCAATCTTTATATAAAAATTGAAAATGACAAATTGCTAATACTTGTTGTGTATGTAGATGATATTATCTTTGGCAGCAATGAAGAAACTATGAGTCAAAGCTTTGCCTTGGTGATGCAGAAAGAATTCGAAATGTCTTTGCTTGGAGAACTGACATATTTTCTTGGATTGCAAATCCAACAAAATGAAGGAGGGATCTTGTCTCAAACCAAATATCTCAAGTAGATTTTGAAGAAATATGGCATGGAAGATGCAAAACCAGTATTTACCCCTATGGTTACAGGATGCAGTCTCAGTGCAAATGATGAATCAGCAGCAGTGCATCAACCAACCTACAGGTCTATGATTGGAAGTCTACTTTATTTGACTGGTACTCGACCAGACATCATGCATGTAGTGGGAATAGTTGGAAGATTTTAGGCAAATCCAAAGGAAACTCATCTTTAGGCAGTAAAGAGAATTTTCAAGTATCTTCAAGGAACTCAAAACTATGGCTTATGGTATCCTAGAGATACAGATCTCACTCTTCATGCTTATACAGATGCAGATTGGACTGGAAGCATGGATGACAGAAAGAACACAAGTGGTGGTGCATTCTTTATGGGTTCCAGATAGGTATCTTGGTTCAGCAAGAAACAAAGTTTGATTGCTTTATCTACAGCTGAAGTGGAATATGTAGCTGCTGCATCTTGCTGCACTCAGCTCCTTTGGATGATGCAGACCTTGCAGGACTTTCAAATCACTTGTACACCACCTATCTCCATCTTATGTGATAATACAAGTGCAATCAACATTTCAAAGAACCTAATCATGCATTCAAAGACAAAGCACATACCGATCAAGTATCACTTTCTCAGGGAACAAGTGATTGAACAAAAGGTCAAGTTGGAGTATGTTCCTTCTAAGGAACAAGTTGTTGATATTCTCACCAAACCTTTGCCGAGGGAGACCTTTGAATACCTCAGGAAAAAGCTGGGAGTAGTTGATGCATCATCTTGCTATTAAAACTTGTCTATTTTAGAGAAAAATGGGTGTGCGCGAGTTGCTTGAGGAGGATTCGCGTGCATACGCCGGTTTGTCAGAGATAGTCGCGTATATGGAGGCTTGATGGATATCAGTAGGGATAGGCTCTGGTTGAAGATAGTCTGATATGGGTCTGACAGAGACCATTTGGCACAAGTTCAGGGGGAGCAGATAAACTTCTAATGATGCATTGTTGGCATTATCTTAGAAGCTTTTGGTTCTAGTTCACAGCTGTTGTTGGTTTCAGGTGGAACGAAGGCAGAGAAAGAATGGAAGGAAATCAGGGTTGCTGATCTGAATCAGTTTGCTTATAGTCAGGGGGAGCATGAATAGTACACTTCAGCAAAGCAGAGATTTCAGCAGGTACTCAGGGGGAGTATGGGTAGCAGAATATTTCTCTAGGAAAGATATTATATTGGTTTTTCCTTTGCCCTCGATGTCAAAGGGGGAGAGTGATTGGTTGTTGTTACCATCAAGTCCAAAGGGGGAGATTGTTGGCATTATGATACATATGTTGTACTTGATGGCAACCCACTCATCTCAGATGATAAATTATAGTGCAGCAAAGTTCACGCACTTTCATGAAGATAAAAGTTTATTTCATGTAGAGAAAAGTTCACGCACTTTTATGCGGAGAAAAGTTTATTTCATGTAAAAGGTTCATGCACATTTATGCGGAGAAAAGTTTATTTCATGTGGAGAAAAGTTCACGAACTTTTATGTGGAGAAAAGTTTATTTCACGTGGAGAAAAAGTTCACGCACTTTTATGCGGAGAAAAGTTTATTTCATGTAGAAAAAAAGAAAAAGTTCACGCACTTTTATGTGGAGAAAAAGTTTATTTTATGTGGAGAAAATTTCACGCACTTTTATGGGGAGAAAAAGTTTATTTCATGTGGAGAAAAAGTTTATTTCATGTGGAGAAAAGTTGTCGCACTTTCATGGTTGGTTCATTGTATTGGTCCGACAGTTGTTTTGATCCTATGGTTTTGGTCTGTGGTATCGCATCCAAAAGTGTTGATCCCAAGTATTGGGTTCATGGTATTGTGTTATTATGGTTTTGGACCGTGGTATTGTGAAAGGCCTAAGACTATAAAAGGCGAAGGAGATCATTTGGAAAAGAATCATCTGAATTGTTATTGAATATCTGAAAAGGTGCTAGATCTGGAATACTGTGATTGGGTTATGGCACAGATCTGGATCTGAATAAAGAAGGAACCTAAGCGCAAGGAGAAGGATAAGTTGTATTGATGGGTCTTAATCTTTAAGCTTGAACGATAGTATTTTTTTCTGTTCTGGGTTTAGATTTGGTGTGTGGTTACAGTTACTGTGATTTGGATACAGCTGTCAGAGAAGTGTCTACTTGATTCAGTGCTAATTGGTGAAAAGGAGATTGTTTGATGGCAAAAATTCTTGATGATTGATTGATGGTTCATGATCCAGTCTGAAATTTATGAAGCGTGTCCTGAAGAAAGGAAGAACGGATTGACTATCTGGAAAACGAGAAGAGGTTTTAAGCTCTTTGCAAGCTATAGCCTGCGTACTAGTAGGACTGCACCGTACAAAGTTGTAGAAGAAGTTTCTAATTGAAAGAAGATACGAGACAATATTGCAGTAAGGTGGTTTTCATACCCACATTTGGTTTTCCAAACTTATAATCATGGTGGTTCATTGTGTGTGGCTTAGTATGATGATCTGTTCTAGTCTTTAACTGCACGTGTTACTGTTATATGGTTGATAATGTCTAAAAATGCACTCGTATCATTGATAAAGATCAACTAACTGAATCATAAGAAGTTGTGGAAGTAGCATATATGAATCTGAATATGGAAATGAAAAAGTTTTATTGATGTGATAATACTGATTCACCCCCCCCCTCTTAGTATTATTTCCAGCACCTTTTGACATATTCTTTTGTGTCCTTGAAGAGGGAAGGCCAATAATATCCTGAAGAAAGGATTTTATAGGCCATTTTTTTGTCAACAAAGTGTCCACCACATGGCTCATCATGACATGCCTTGAGGATGTCAGGCATTTCATCTTCCCGAACACATCTTCCGATCACACAATCTGGCCCTATTTTAAACAATTCGTTAGAAATCCATGAATATTTTGAACTCTCCTGAACAATTTTTCTTTTTTCATCAGGAAATAGATGTGGAGGCAGTTTCCCTGTAACGAAATAGTTCGCAATATCTGCATACCAAGGAGTCTTAGTAGTTACTGCAAATAAATATTCATCTGGAAACTTATCCTGTACAGGAGAATCTTCTTTAGTATTTTGGATCCTAGACAAGAAATTAGCTACTGTATTTTGTTTTCCTGGTCTATCCAACGCAGTAATATTGAATTCCTATAAAAGTAAGAGCCATCTTGTAACTCTGCCATTAGTAACAGGTTTGTTCATTAGATATCTAATCGTGGAATGATCAGTATGGAAAAAGGTTTCATAGCCTGTTATATAATGTCTAAACTTATTGATTGCATGAACAACAGCTAAAAACTCTTTTTCAGTCACAGTATAGTTCAAGTCAGTTGGAGTCAAATTTTTACTGGTATAGTAAATGGCATAACGAACTAAATCCTTTTGACCCAACACAACTCCTAGAGCTGTGTCTAAAGCATCTGTAGAAATATGGAAAGGAATTTTCCAATTTGGCCCTCTCAAAATGGGTGCTTCAGATATTCTTGTTTTCAAAGTTTCAAATGTTGATTGATAATCAGGATCTTATTTGAATTCACAGTATTTTGTAAGCAATTTGAAGAGTGGAGATGCTATTTTGGTGAAGTTTTCTATAATACCCAGTAAATCCCAGAAAGCTTCTAACATCTTTTTGACAAGTTGGAATAGGCAACTTGGAGATGACTTCAACTTTTGATTTATCAACTTTAATTCCATCCCCTGAAATATGATGTCCTCAAACAATCCCTTCAGTAAACATCATAAAGAATTTTTCATGACTCAATGAAAGATTTGTTTCTTTACATCTAATAAGGACTTTTTCGAAATTCTTTAATGCCTCTTAAAATAAATCACCATAAACTATAAAATCATCCATATAAATCTCTACACAATCATGGATTAGATCAGAAAAGATTCCTAGTACTGCCCTTTGAAATGTTGCGGGTGCATTACATGATCCAAAAGGAAGCACTCGGTAAGCAAAAGCTCCCCATGGACAGGTGAATGTGGTCTTATCTTGATCTTCAGGTGCCACCTAAATTTGATTATAGCCACTAAAACCATCCATAAATGAAGAATACTTTTTGCCTGCTAAAGTATCTAATACCTGATTGATAAAGGGTAAAGGAAAGTGATCCTTTAAAGTTGCTTTATTGAATTCCCTATAATCAATGCATACCCTCCATTTACCATTCTTTTTAGGTACTATAACCAAAGGAGAAACCCATCGGCTATCTGAAATTGGATAAATGAAGTTTACATTGAGTAGTTTCTGGAGCTCTTCTTTCACTATCTCCCTAAGATTTGGATTCATCCTTCTTTGAGGTTGTCTGATTGTTCTACTGTTTTCCTCAATATAGATATGATGGATGCAAGTCTTAGGATCAATACCTTTCATATCTGTATACTCCCATGCAAATGCAGTAGAATGTTTTTGCAAGATTTTGGTTAGTTCTTCTTGTTGTGACTTTTCCAAATTTTTGTCGATATTTAATGTTTTTCCTGGAAAAATATCAATGGTAGAACTACCAAACTCTTCCATAGAGTAAAGAGACATTTGTCTTGATGATAAATATTCAATGTCAGAATCCAACTGAAATTGTGTGGGGTCATATTCTGAAGATGTCTCAAAATTTTCTAATGTATTCAGAATTTGACTATCTTCACTAATTTCAGAAATGGTAAAGACAGGTTGTATAGTATCCTCATCATCGACCCATTCATTGTTTCCTACTTCCGTGATTGCTTTTGCTGGAGGATACAAATTGAATTTCTTTGTCGAATTACCATTAGAAATGTACATATCCCCAGATCTACAACTAATGAATGCATCAGCTGTGGCTAGCCAAGGTCTTCCTAAGATAAGTGGGTGCCCTCCTAGATTACTGTTGGGAGTCAAAATCATGAAATCTACTGGATATTCCCAAGAATCTAAGGAGACTGAAATATCTTCTAATACACCCTCTGGTTTGATTATTTATCTATCTGCAAGTTGCAGTAAAGTAGGTGTAAAGAGGAGATTAGGAAGTTTAAGCTGTTCCATAGTCTATCTACTCATAATGTTGATAGCAGCCCCTAAGTCAATCAAAGTGTTTGGAATTTCTATCCCATTTATATGTCTTGACAATTGGACTACCTGGATCTACATACTTCTGCATGGTAATTTTCCCATCATGATATCTGCAATTTTTCCTACCGGGTGGATTCTTCTTGTATCTCTTGGTTTCCTTCCTGGTCTGTTGAGACTCAACTCCTTTATTGTTTTTGCTAGAATAGGAATTTATCTAATGGCTTGTAGCAAGGGAATCTTGATACAAACATTCTTTAATTCATCTAGAAAATCATAGTTAGGCAACAACATTTGTTTTTCCACCCCTTTATCAATTTGTAATCTTTCAGGGAAAGGAGGTGTGGATGAAGATGCAGGTTGCTCAACTATAGGAGTTAACTTTTCTTTCTCTTTTTGAATGTTTGAGTTTTGAAGAGATGCTTCCTCAGAACCTTTATTGACTTTGAGAGAGTCCTCCTTAGAGGTATCTTGCTCTTGAACATCTATAGAAGGTTTTTCTAAAACTTTACCAGACCTGAGTTGTACGTCATTGAGAGGAACAATCATATAGGTAGGAAATTGTTGTCCTTCTATCATGTACGTATTATGAGGATTTTTACTATTAGGATTTGGCAATGGTTGAGCTGGGAGTTGATTTTTCTTTTGTTGGAATGGAAGCATGAGTTGAGGATTTGGATTTTGTTGAGAAGGTTGTTGTTGTGGAAATGGCAATGAAAGTTGTGGATTTGGGTTTGGAAGTTGTGGAGCTTGTTGATTTTGAAAAGATGGAGGATATTGATAAAATTGAGCAAATCCCCCATAAGGATTTTGCATACCTTGTACCCATGACTCATATGGATTTTGGGGGTTGGAAATTTATAGGGTTGTTAAACCCTTGAGTTTGTTTCCCCTGCCAAGGTCTTCTTGCAACAAAACAAAGAGATTCTACTGAATTTGGATCTTCTTGAAAGACAGCTTTGAGTCCAGGAATTGAAGGACAATCCTTGGTCTCATGATTCCCTGAGCAAGTCATACATGTTTCTACAACTTTTGCATCCAAGGGACATTCCCTTAAGGCATGTTTCTTCCTACATTTCGGACAAAATATGGCTAGAGAATCAGTTTCTGCTTTCTGCTTGTTTTGAATTTTAAGGGTGTCTAGTTGTTCACTAAGACTCCCTAGGATATCAGTCTTGAATTCATCAAGCATATTTCCAATCACTGCCCTACTTATTGATCCAGTTACAAATTTGTTTGCCCTAATAAGAGAAGGATCTCTAGGCCCTTTTCCTGTTTTAGATTTTCCCCTTAAGAGATGGACACATAGTTCTGCTATGTCATGAAGTGGAAGTTGAGAAATGTCTCCCTTCCCCATTATGTTTAAAATATCTATCCATTCATCTCTGATGGATTTTAATAAAAGGGCTTTCAAATTTTCCTCATCTAAGTTGCTCATCTTTTCTCTTTTTAAGTTGTATTGAAATCTTTCAAGTAAATCCTCCAAATTTTCATCTTCTTTTTGCACCATTTTGAATACCTCATCCTTGTGATTGGTGGGCATGCAATAGTCCAGGTATCTATCCAAAAATGTTTTTTTCATATCATTCCAAGTCCTAATAGATTGGGTGACTAATCCCATGAACCATTTCAAAGCGGCTCCCTTTAATGTTGAAAAAAACATTTTGAGTTTTTGAGAGCCTTCCATATAGTCATAGGTTCGGCACACGACTTCAAACTCAAACAAAAATGTTTTAGAATCCTAACTTCGCAATCCATAAAAGTTAGGGAGGACAGATGGTGAGATGTTTTTCATCATTGTGTGAGTTTCCTCATCAACTATAGGGAATCCAAACGAGTTATCTCCTTCCCTGTTTCTTCCATTATTACCTCCACCTCCACCATTGTTGCCTCCATTATTTCCTCCTCCTCTACCTCTACCCACAAATCCATTTACTACTTCCTTTGTCATGATAGTTTCCTCAGAGTCTTCTGGTTCTTCTATCAAGGGTGGATGAGAGAGAGACTCTTCCTTTTCTTCTTCAGGTGATTCTACCTCTTTGATTACAATATGCTCTCCTGTAGAAGTGAAGAAAGGGTCTTCTCCTAGATGAGATTTGGTAGATAGTGTAGGAAAATCCTCTAATTCAGCTGTTTCTCCTTGAATTCCAGGAATATTAAGGCTAGGAGTAGATGGTGGTGAATCTTGTCTATGCCTTGAAGAAGCTGGAGTTGTGAAAATCGAACTCTTGGCTCTAGCTATAAACCTTCCCCTAGAATCTCTTGCTCTATGAATGCCATTTTTATTTTTATTTTTCTCCTCAAGTTGGGCTAATAATTCTCTTTCTGATCTTCCAGATCACACTAGGTGCAAGAAGAGAGCATACTCAAGAAATTATTGAACCAATAACTCTCTTTTTTGACCCTCCAGATCACACTAGGTGCAAGAGGAGAGCATACTTCAAGAAGTTATCAATTTTTCCCTTCTTTTTATTGTTGTTTTTTTTAAAGAAATTGGCTACCTAGTTGCACTTCCCTGGCAACGACACCAAAATGTTTGGTCAATTTAGTGTGTCCTAAATTGCTACATTAATTTTCAATCCGAGATTCGTAAGCTAATGAAGTGTGGCGCACTATATGTGCAAGATAATCTATTTCTTACTTTTGTCGTTTTTTAATTTTATGTTGTTTGGGGGTTTTTATCTTTGTTCATGGAATTCCTATTCCTAAATTTCTAAAAGGCAAGTATGATTATAGGTTTTTAAGGAAATTATGTCCTCTATAAGGGTTTCCAAAACTTAACACTTCAGAAGGTTTTAGGATACACTAGTGATGAAAGGAATACTTGAATCAAGAATGAAAAGATGTTGCTATTTAAAACAAGTAAATAATGAACTACTGAACATGAAACTATGGTCTTTGCTGCTGTCTAAAAAATGAAACAGAAAAATAATTTAAGCTATTGCACTTAAAGAAATTAAAATTTGCAAGGAAAGTAAAACTAAAATCAAATTATACATCCATAATTCAATCCCTCGCTAGTAGTCCAGCTATGGCTTTCGGAGGTAATCATCAATGTCATGAACAATCTGATGTCTAATTTGCAGAAAAGTAAAGTTAAAATCAAACTACACATTCATAATTCGATCCCTCGCAAGTAGTCCAGCTATGGCTTTCGGAGGTAACTGTCAATAATATGAGCAATTTAATATCTAATTGCAGAAAAATAAAACTAAAATCAAACTACACATTCATAATTCGATCCCTTGCCAGTAGTCCAACTATGGTTTTCAGAGGTAACCATCAATGATATGAGCAATTTAATATCTAATGCTAACTAATAAAGCAAGGAAATGATACTAAAATCAACAAAACAAAACTGGAATTAAAAACTAGGAAAAGCAAAGTCAGCAGAGAATTAATCCCATGTCATTAGTCATTGTGAAAATTATATGTCGATGCCCAGGCTGCCTACTCTATCCTGAAACATATATGCACACACTGATCAGCGTTACGCAAAGCTTGTAAAATCATGAACAAAAGTGAAATGTTAGAAATATACACAAGTGAATAACTATAAAACATATGCAGTGAAAATAAAGGAGTGATGCATAAAGACTATACATCAACAAGGGAACAAAACCTCAGTGTACAGGGGCCCTCTGTACAACCTCAGCCAATAGGCTATCAATCCAAAATCACGTTCACGCAAGCATGTAGAATAGAGTCTTCTTATATATATCTCAAAACACAGTTACAGCAATAAACTAGTGTCACGACATAGTGAGTTCTTAACAACAAACTTACATTCCAAAGACTAACTATCATGCGTATAGGAACGCGTTATTTATAACAAAGGTTACATAACTGTTTTTCCGGGAAAACTACGTGAACAGAGGACACATGAAAAACAATGTCCATGGATTTAGCATCATGGTCGCCGAGATTACGCAATCTTATTGAAATCGGTTGTTGGATCCATATCTTGGTTAGCCTACAGGTGTCAGCGTGCCTCCAAAGATCTAGAAATGGTCACAAAAATCTTCATGTGTTTGAAAATGGAGTCGTGTTGTCGTAGGACTCTCATGTTTGACCACCGCTTGACCACTATTGACGACGGCCTTCCTTGATGAATCCAGCTAGACCAATGGGACCTGACCCATGTCCAAGTCATTTCCAACTTGCCCATGTGGCTAGCTTTACCTCGTGACACCTACAACCTGTAGTTTAACAAAAACGGCTGCGGAAAGTTGGACCAGCTGCGGAAAGTGACAAGATTCTACAGCTCATAAGCAAAAATCTAGTTCAAGCAGCAACACAAAGACATAGTCAAGAAACCACTTTAAATGCTATTTTATGACTAATATACAATGATGTTGATAGCTTACGAGGTCCAGGTGAATGGAAAAAATCTAGAAAAATGTGTAGGAAAGATGCAAGTTCGGGTCTCAACAGACTGTGTAATCTCTATCTCCACAGACTGCGCAATTACTATCCTCGGAGACTGCACAAGAAATATCAACAAGGATTATGCAGGGCTTGACTCTCTAAGATACACATTGACTATTAGGCTTCAACTTGAAAGGAGAGGGCTTGTAAATGCATGAAAAGTGAAGCATGTGTGAGCAAGGGACTTCAACAAGTAGAACCTTAGAGGAAGACTTAAGCACTTAGAAATCATCAATCAATCATGACGTGATCGAGAATAGTCAAGGAGCGATGGATCATAGGATCACAAGTAGGATCCAAAAGTCAAGTGTAAGAAACTTTTTGTAGGGTGTTTATCACAATGACGACACTTGGAGATACACTGGTATAACTCTAGCTTCTCTATTTAGGCCTTGTCTTTAACTGCAATGTCTCAGTATTTTAGGAAGTATTGATTTTCCATGTAGATTACCCTGACCTCCACTTATCCTCGATAAGCATATAATTTCTTCTATTCCTTACTCAACTTTAAACACATTAACATAAGACTAGTCACACCTAAACTGTTTTTATAGGGAAGAAGTATAATAATTATACCGAGCTTTTGATATTCAAAGTTAATCACATTCCTCGGTGTTTCTTTGCTATCAGTGAGCCTATTTAGTACCTCGACAAAGTCACCTCAAGGAAACACAAGCATTGCTTTTGCTACCAACATGCATGTTCAGTACCCCAACGAAGTTGCTTGCTTCACCTCTCTGCGCAGGAAGCATTTCTCTTCTTCACCCTTTTATTTTGTTTTCAAAAGATTTCCTTGTTTAGGGACTTGAAATATATATGAAGTTGATATGAGTTTTTAAAGTTTTTTCCTTCCCCTTCTCTACTTGGTTGAGTCGACAGGTCAAAACACCATTCACTACAAGGTTGAGTCAAGAATGAAGATTATAAATAGAGGTATAGGGTTCATAGTTTGGCCAAAGGCTTTCTGTATGAAATGAATCATATTTTTCATGTAAACATCATCGAGTTTAAGGAAATGTAAACCAAGACAAAGAAGAGGATTACAGATTAGCCAAGCATTTTTCGTCGTCACAATTTCCCTTTAAAAGTTTCAAAAAATTGTTGTTTGGGCCAAGAAAAATCATTTTCATGCAGTGCCTTATTAAATTAAAGCAAGAAAGAAAAGACAAGGAATAGCAAGAAATATTTTTCATGAGGGAACATAGTCTATGGGCATAGATTTCTAAGGCCCTGAGAATCATCAGAGTCCATGATAGAGACCTCATGGAGGTCCAAGTCATCCACATATTCCAACAGCTTTGCCAACAGTCTACTAACACCCATCGAAAAATCGGTCCAACCACTTTGTTTTCTCCTAATAGTAATATTCATGGCAGAATTAAGACTGATGGAAAGCCTGAGAGGGGTTACACGTTCCTTATGGATAGAGAGAGTCTAATAACCCTAGTCAAAATTCCATGTAACAAAAGTTAAAAAGAATAACCATGGATGATTGGGACACTTATTCCAAGATGAATGTTGGGCACGGCATCCTAGTGTGGGTGTTCATTGGTTTAATGGCTAAGGAAATTGGCAAAGATAATGGCTAAGGCTTTAGAAAGGAAAAATGGCATTTTGGCATAATTATTTATGAAAATAATGGAAATTAGGAGAAAAAGGAGGTGAAAGGTCACAGGTTGCATGTGAGGAGGAAAATGAAGAAAATAGAGGCCTCATTCATAAAAGGTTTCTGAGGATCAGTTGGTAACCTTTTATCAATTTAGTTTTGGAGCACTCTCATTATTCTCTCTCTCTCATACTCTTGAATACTTAAAATTTTTCTTGGAGAACTTTGTCATTGAAGCAAGGAAAAGAATGCAAGAGGAAGCAAGGATCAAGCAGGGAAAGTCAAGATCATGTAGCTACAATAGGCTTCATTGTAGGTATCGACTTGCATGTGTAGTTTCCTTGCTAGATCTAGCATGCATGTAATTGCATGTGGTTCTTTTGTATCATGGCATGGTTTTTTCCAGGTGTGACAGTGTTTCTAGCCTAGCCTTGCCATTTCCGAATAGTAATGGTGTGATGGGGTTCCCATGTTTTAGTTGAGTTGGATTGTCAGATGGATTCGAAGCTGAGTGAGGTGGATCTCCGAAATGATAGAACACATGGCCTAGTAACTTGTGAACCAAACTGTGGGTTACAGTAAAGTTGGATTTTGTGTTTCCTTGAATGGCCTAGGAATCCTTGTCGGTGAGTGGCAGGATATACGGTAAAGCCTAGAGGTGGTTTTCTCTTTGTTGAGCCTAGTAATCCTAGGTTTGGGATATGTGGTAAAGCCTAGAGAGTGGGTCTCGGTTTAGGGCCTAGTGATACAGGTTTGGATTGGGGTAAAGCCTGAGAGACTAAGAGATAGGAAAATTCCTCATAGTGTATGTGGAGAAATCCAGTGGCATCCATGCTTGTTTGGCCCAGTGATCATGTGGAGATCAAGGTAAATCCTGTTATGATGTGATCATTGTGTTGGCCTAGTGATCCAAGATGGATTACAGTGAATCCAGGTTTCTATTAATGAGGGTGAGGTGGTTTAGCCTCGGTATGCCCTAGTTGAGTTCTTTGGTTTGAGTCCCACATTCGTGCTTGGAATATGGCATGGGGGTGAATGGTTGAAGAGATATTTGGCTCATCCATTCTACAGTTGGGTGGAACATGGTAGTCCTATCTTTGGTTGGTTCATGGCATTCATTAATGAGAAATTCATTCGATTGATTTCCACGTGTAAATGTACTGGCGTATATATGGATTTTGATGGCTGATATGTTTGTTGTATTTCTATTTATATTATGCTAGTTATGTGTACAATTTATGGCAGCAGCTATGTTGGGTTATCATCATGTTTTTACTTGTATATGAATGGATAATGTGTTTATGACGTAATAGATGATAATGCAGCAAATGGAATGAGGGAACAATGGTTCATGACATTTCTTAGATAAGTATGAGATGCCTATGCTCAGATCTATTATTTACACCTGTAGGTTGCATATTTACTAAGTGTTTGAAAAAATGCCTGTCATGACTAGTAGGTGTCTAGTCAAGGTCTTGAACAAATATTTTCTTCAGTACTATCATTTCCATGTTATTTTACTGATTTGAGGAGATGGATCAATTATGGGTAGTGACCTGGGCTCTGGGCTGGAAAAGTGGCTCAAATCCTAGAGTCGTTGGCATAGCACTGACAAATTGGGTCTCTCGTCACTAGAAGGCAGGCCCACGAGAGCAACTTTGGGTTACTAGTCGCTCCCTTTCCCATAGAATGAGATCGACTATCGCCCAAGAGGTTCAGAACAATAGTGGGACCTAGGGATAGGTTGTCTGAGTGGATAATTTGTCTCCTGAGGGTTCTGTTGATGATGTGGGATAACTATGTATGATTTTTCTATTGTTCCACTTCCTCAAGGTCACATAGGAGGTTGAATATGATCATAGTATCCTCTCGTCTCATGTTTTACCCCGGTTGGCTAGTTACTTAGGTGGATGTGGGAAGAGGGTGTTACAGAGAGGAATCAAGTCCATATACAAATTCTGCATGATGAGTTTGTTGGAAATAATACTGAGAGGGGGGGTGAATCAGTATTATCTGGTCAATTATTCTCTTTTTCAAACCCAGAACATATACGCTACTTCAGTTAGAGAAAACCGCATATATATGAAACTATAGATAAGGAAACCTGCGTATACCATACAGACTTTAAAATATTCTGCAGATGTTGAACATTAATCTGTGCATTAGGATCATATAAACAGTACCCAGGAACAAAAAATAGAGCAGAAGACAATCACACACAAGAACACAAGATATAAGGTGGAAACTTAATGTGGGTGAAAACCACCTACAACAATATGTATCTATCTTTTCAATTAGAAACTTCTTTTTACAATGATTATGTACTGGTGCAGTCCTTTACCAGTACGCAGGCTGCTACCTGCAGAGAGCTACAACCCTCTCTCGTTTTCTAGCTTCTCCTGGAATGGAGCTACAACCCCCTTAGTTCTTGTACTAGTTGAGATACTAGTACGCAGGTTGCTACCTGCAAAAGACTACAACCTTCTCTTCCTTCCAGGGACCATGTTTCATAAATTTTTAGACTAGATCCACAAATAACATCATTCAAACATCAAGAATTTATGCATCAACCAATCACATTTTCACCAATCAAAACTGAATAAAAATAAACACTTCTCTGACGACTATACCCGGAGCATAATAACAGTAATCACACCCCACTTCTGAACCCAGAACACTGTAGCAATAAACAGAAGCATCTAGAACATAAATTAAGAGATGTACGCTACTTCACTATTCAGAAACCTACATACAAATCTATAAATTCATTCTTTCAAACATTAAGATATTAGTTAACCTAGATTATCAGATTTATAGATCAAGTGTGCGCCACATATCACAGATCAAAATCATATAGAGCTACCACTATTCCAGCCTTAAGATTTTGATCCATCAATATAACTTATCCTTCTCCTTGTGCTCAGGTTCCTTCTTCATTCAAATCCAGATCTGCACAATAACCCAATCATAGTATTCCAGATCTAGCACTTTATCAGATATTCAATAATTCAGAAGAGATGCCTTGCCAAATGATCTCCTTCTTCTTTATAGACTTAGGCCTTTCACAATACCACGGACCAAAAACCATAACAATTAAATACCATGGACCCAATACTTGGGTTCAACTCTTTTGGATGCAATACCACGGACCAAAACCATAGGATCAAAAACTGTCGGACTAATACCATGAACCAACCATAAGATTTCCCATGTGCGTGCACTTTTCTCTGCATGAAAGTGTGTGAACTTTTCTCTACGTGAAAGTGTGTGAACTTTTCTCTGCATGAAAGTGCATGAACTTTTCTCTGCGTGAAAGTGCATGAACCAAAAAATAACTTTGCTGCACTATAATTTATTCTCTGCATGAAAGTGCGTGAACTGTTCTCTGCGTGAAAGTGCATGAACCAGAAAATAACTTTGCTACACTATAATTTATCATCTGAGATGAGTAGGTTGCCATTAAGTACAACATATGTATCACAATGCCAACAGAGTTTAATGTCACTACCAATTGAATTGGTAGGGGAGAGACCCCATTGAAAATATCCAAAATGGATGTTGGAAGGGTCTTTAGTCAAAAGAGGAACTTCATGTACTGGGGGTTCACCCCAAATATTCCCCCTGTCTTCTTCAAGGATTTATATTGGGTTGGAAAAAACAAGGGTATCACATGACACAATAGGGTTATTGATGGAATAGGTAGGCTTAGGGGTGATAAATAGAATAGAATGTAAAATCTAGGATTGACATATAATACCAAAGTGCATCATCGAGTTGATGAAATGGGTCGGAAGCCTGTCACCAGAAACATCATCACCAGAGGTTGGAAGAACATACTTTTATACCTAAGAATAAGGTTCACCAAAATCAAAATGTCGAGATATCAGAGATGATATAGAATTGTTACCTTGGACTGTTAATCTCACCCCTTCACCAAAACATGCTATTTGATTATGTTTGGTTTGTATATGTCACAACATCGTTGTGTATATTGTGTCGATTCCCTCCAAAACAATATGGAGCCTGAAAATGCCTCGAACATTTTGCTAATACATGACCCATTTGTCGACAGGCCAAAAATCTGAATGGTATCCCTCGGTAGTCAATACACTGTCTAAAATATGATGTCACCCATAATAATCAATTTCCACCATTAGGCCACCCATAAAATGTATGTCCACCAACACCCACGCCACCCTCTTGTCCATGGAACTTAAGCTATGCTGATCCAGAAAAATGTACTTACAAATTGTATTCCCAATTGTCGAGATAATTTGTTTTGTCCACAATTCAAGCGATAAACTCAAAAGTTTAATACCATACATCAATGAGGGACCTTCGTTAGTGGGTTGAAGCCCACGTACAAAGGACGTAGGTGTAGAAAAATTTGACCATTCACCCAAGGATATTTCTAGATGAGATTTGCATCCTCTTGGTGCAAAAAATGAATACCAAACCACCTATTCATGAGGGTGTTAACCTTTGGCTAATATTTTATAATTGACTTC
This sequence comes from Pinus taeda, assembly GCA_000404065.3. Taxonomy (NCBI): domain Eukaryota; kingdom Viridiplantae; phylum Streptophyta; class Pinopsida; order Pinales; family Pinaceae; genus Pinus; species Pinus taeda. Next base: position 16,858 of record APFE030321035.1, read on the forward strand.
CATTGTTTAACCACCCATTCCATTATTTGTGTACCATCCATACGTGAAAACTCCAAGTGTCTGATGAGAGCCCACTTTTGTAGGCCAAAGATACAATCCCAAAACATGTCCTGTCCAAAACAGAATTATTTTATCTCGGGGGAAACCTTCACCACCTTTTCTTCTTGGACTTATTGACCCTAACTCCATAAGGTGAAATCCTCCTTTTACAAACTATTTTCTTTTGTTATAGGAAAACCTAGTTGATGATATGTGTGTGAAGCCACAGGATGCGCATGGGTAGTCGATTCAGTATTTTCTCCCAAAATTTCATGGGATTATGAAGCCTTAGCGACAATGGAATCTTGAATTAACTCCTCTAAATCTGGGGATATAAGTCCATGTCGAACGACACCACCTTTAATAACATGTAGATGGACACGTCCAATACCTATTCAAACTTCTACTGAAGAATATTTTGCAAGCCACACCACCTTTCGAGGATCGCCAAAGTATCACGATAAATACAAAAAAAAAGCAAGAATATTGAAGACACAATAACCCACCCAAAGTGGGCTCAAGAAAATATGTACGAGCTAATCTACACTTCATTTTTCTTTGTAAATTCATTAGTAGATTTCTATTAATAGCAAAGAAAAGTTTACACTTGACCAAAAAATTTACATTTCCACCATTTTCTTCTTTCTTTCCAGAACAATATTGTGGATGGATGTGTCTAAAACTATGGAAACCAAAAGGATAGAGGAACAAAGAACTAGCATTTGTACATAGCTTGTCTTGCTACAAAAAACTTAGACCGGTCTGCTACTAATGACTAAACAAGAACATTAGACTATGAACCTGTTGATGGCCCGAAAATCGCTGCCACAACATTGGGGGATAACCACCCGGTCTGGACCTTAGTACAACTCCTTTTCTATTTGGGATGGTGGCTCTGACTCGAGATAACGGGACCAGTTTCCCGATAATAAAATAAAAGGGATGGATGGGTGATGAATAGTTTGCTTAAGTGATAGGCGACTAGCTTATTCTATTGACAGAAATAGGGAAACTAATACTAATCCCGGGAACAACTTATTCCTTCGGAATGCAACGTTAAATAATCTTTATCTACCTAACAGGCATGTAGATGACTCTGTAAAATAAATAAGAGACATTCAATCATTCAAAGATTACTTCATATGAATAGTCACAATGAAGTGATAAACACAAATTACTGCATTCACTGTTTATATCATCGATACATATATACGATTGAAAGGGAAACATGCGATAAACAACCAATAATGGAATGCATAAGGAATGCTGCAAAAAGCACATATATATATAAGCGATAATAGCAAGAGCGATTTAAACAACAATTCATATAACAAAAATGAGTACAGACGCAGATAATAGTACCATGTGAGCTGTAGATCAATCCGAAATATCAATCGCTATTCAAAATTCCTTCTTCAACACAGAAATGCTTTTAAACAATGACAGTAGCGCACATTTGCATAAAAACCTTTCTCATTAAATTCAGAATAATTGGTCTAGTTTCATAAAAAAATATTCCTGAAGTACAATAGTGCAACTTCAGGGTTTAAGTCATATACAAAACTTTACGACCCTTTCTAAATGCATGAAAGGGTCTATAAATACTACTAAGCTAAAACAATCTATCAAACAAAATCCTACTAAATTGGTATCAATAAGTGCGATCTATTTCTCAGGGGCGATCTGGCAGTCGACGATGTGAGTCATGACTCAGGTTGTTTGCCCTTAAACCTGAGCTGGCTTATCACAAGCATCGGCTCCACTTCTGGCGGTTTGTTGAGGTGCAAACTGAATTGGGCGGCGAAGGTGGCATCCTGAATGTCGGGTATAATATACTCGACAGCATCCGTGAGACATTTCAAGGCGGCTCTTTAGCTATATGTCTTGATCAAGAAGAACCAATAAGAATCCCATGTCAAACTGTTGATTCTAGCGATTAATCTTCCGTTTTTCTCCAGCTCCGGGTAGCATGAGTGCTCCAACATATTTGTCACTGTTAATTGACCTAGAGTACATTAGGAAATCATATTAGACAAATAAAGTGTATTATTTACTAATTCAACCAAATTTCCAGTGGTTGTTTTGCATCTGGAAATTTCTCTTTCTGCCTTCATTAATTGCGATTTCCATTCTGTGAATAATATTTCTTTGTGCGATTCCAGAATTCTCGGTAGATTAGTCGCCCAGCCTATATCGGAAACCTGCCATTCTATAAAGTTTGTCAGTGTTTCTTCGGCCTGATCCAAATCGGTCCTTGCTTTTTCTACCTTTTCGCTTATGGATGCTACCAACTCGCACAATGGTTATGCTTGTGTAATCTGCTGACATAGTAGTTTAACCTAATTAATCAATTCCTTATTTAACTGAAGCGCTTCTACTTTGAATTCGTCTACCTGAGGGAGCTTTTTCATTTTCTCAATTTGAGTGGTCAATTGAGCGATTTACTCATCTTTTGCTTTCATTGTTCCCTCAGTTGATATTCTTAATTGTTCTAGTATCGCCGATAGCTCCTTTTGCCTTTGGATTGCACCTTCATCAATCCTCTGCTTTTGCTCTTGTAATTGCTTGGTCAGCTGATTATTGTTCTGTTGCTACACTAGCAATTCTTGCTCCACCTGCTCTGCCTTCTGCTGAACTTTTGATAATCTCGCCTGTAGCGAAGAGATGTCTTGGTCCTTGGTCTTCAATAAACTGCTTACCTCTGATGCTTTATCAATGGTTGCCACTGAATATGCTCCAGCGAATTGCGATAGCTTGGTTAAGTCATCGGAGGGGTCGAATTCCTCTTTCCACACAACATTGCCTGTTACTGTTAATTCAGGGAGTGGGGAAGGTTGATCAACTCTTCTCCTTTTCCTCTGTCGCTTCACAATAGCTTTATGCTTAGGGCTATAAAATACATCCAAAGGGGGAATCTCTTCAATTTGCAAAATGATTTCTCCCATTGGATCTTTAGGAATTATCTCTGTTTCTTTTGATATGGGTAGGTCGCTGGTTTCGCCCGAAACCGGTTTCGATGTCGCTTCTTGCGTGTCGCCTTCTTTAGAAACCTCATCATCTTTCAAGCACTCTAGGTTGCTGATAATTGTACTGAATTGCTGCCATTGTTGGAGCAAATTTGGATCAACTAGTATATCATTATTATTTTTAGAGCTGCTCTCTTCTTGGGCTTTCGCCTGGGTTTCTTCTTGTTGCTGCACATTTTCCTGGATTACTTCCTGTTGCTGGCTATGCACTTCCTCCTGTTGCTTTGATGTAGTAGGAGGTGGCGTATTACTTCACTGTTCAGGATCGCTTGATCTGGTTATCACTGGAACAGTCGCTAACAGGTCTAGAGGCAGAGTTTGCAACCTATGTTCTCTAATTCTGTTAAATTCGACTAGCCCTTCATCGTTATACACATTTCTAGCAAGCGACTTAACTTGATACAGCGATTCGACTGATGCAAACAAATCCTCGTATCTGTCTTCTTTGTGCTTGACCTTGGCCAATTTGGCCTAGTCGAGCGCATTGTAAGCGATCTTCCTCGGATCATATTGCCTACTTGGCAGAGTAGCCATAGTGAGCAAATTCATTTTTCCAGCTTCCTTCTCTGCATGTTTGATATCATGCAGGGTATAATTTCCAATTCGTAAGGGAAACGAGGGCCAAACATGTTTTTTCGCTCTTTTCAGGGTCTGAGTAACCCCATCAGCATTGATTTGATAAGCTACTTCCCTGGCAAGTAACTTATCGGGGATGTAAAGTGATAGCACATGTGGCCTGGCCTGACTGCCAAAAACTCCGATGTAGGTGAATTTCTCCTCCCCAAACCAGCTTGCTACTGCAGTCAAATCTACCCCTGCTTGCTCAGAAATCTTTGGGGCAGGTTTATCAAAAATGGAATAATGAATTGGCAACATAAAACCGTTGCAGATTTGATAAAGATGGTGCTTATAATTAGTCTTCCACAATTCGATAATATATGTGAATAGGTGTGGGGTCTTGCGACGTCCACCTCCATCCGAGCACAGGAAACTCAGAATTAAAACACAACAAATCCATAACATAGGCACTGTAATAAAATGGCGGAATAACCCTCTCTGTGACACGATAGTCAGACCTGAAATCAAGGATGGCTTTGGCTAACTTGTCAGATAATATAACCGCCCAATCCATAATTTCACCACTACATGCCACCTCCATTAAGGGGACCATTTCTATGGTAAAATTGGCAGGTTCATGCAATCCCCATAGTCTGCACATCATAATTCCAGTATAGCAGTAAGGAGAACATAGGGAGTCAACTGAGTACTTACCCGAGGTCTCACGCCTGTGTTTCGCTGGGTTCTGTCTCCAGCCTCGAATTGGTTCAGACTCGGTCTCTTTCTCTGCTCGAAATCTCTCCAAAAATTCCGCATTATATTTTTTCTCTTCTGCCGGTAGGTGATACATTAGCCTTAGATCTTTGGCTAAAAAAGAACCGAAAATCCTCCCGTCCGCAGTGCTAAACAATCTGTTGATAATTGGGAGCTCTTGGATTGCCCACCTTACCACATCCGTGTATGGGAGAATTTGCTCCCGGGCCGCTATTCTGTGCAGAAAGGAGTCGGCCAAGTCTTTTAAATGGCATGAGGATACTGGTATTATCGCTGAGATCTATCTCGGCACCTTCAGCATCTTCTGCTTCAATCAAATTATACGTCCTTACCAAGTGTCCTGGTAAGTCCCAGAGTTGTATCTGATAAGCCCTTTGTTCTTACACCTCGGATCAAACAACAGCTTGCCCCGCGGCTGGCGAAGCAGTAGGCATTGCCGTCTTCTTGGACTTCTTTCCCATCCCACTTTCTTCTGTCTCTATGGAAGAATCCTGCACAGAGCGAAAGATAGGCGTAACACAGGCAACAATAACATGAATTGAACAGAATGAAGTATATATATATCTGGATGGATTCATAGCGATCAATTGACTTAAGGTGGCCTTTGGATCAAATCCATGGATAGATCACAAGCTTGTTGTTCTCATTAAATGGTCGTTATGGTCTGTCAATCTCATTAATTCCAGTGGCTTCGATTAATGGCCGAATGATTCATTTGAAGCATGCCTTGGGCGATTTGGCGGTTTGAATGTGGATGAGCGGCTTTTCAAAGGATATTGCCTTAATTACGAATAAATCATATTAAACTGCCATTTATGACTTTTTCTTTGAAAACTGTGCGTTTTTCCCTTTTCGCAATCAGGCATTGGGGAAATGCTAAGTTATTACATTTGTTTTGTTTGGAATCTGCGATCGCTGATAGCAATATTGCATCGCGTTGGGAACGGCTAGGAGGGTCGTTTAGAATGAGGGCATGGTGAGTCGCCGATCGCCGATAGCGATATCGCATCGCATCGGGAGAGGGGGAGCTTATTTTCACTTTAAGTGTTATTGCCGATTGCCAATTGCCGATTTCGCATCGCATCAAAGCAAGGGTTGTTACTCATGTTGCTTTATGTTTTTGCCGATATCCAATAGCGATTTCGCATCGGTGAAAACCAAGATGTCCCTTAAGATGTGCTTTCTTTGTCATTGCGATATGCGATCTTGCGATCGCTTTATCGCAATGATAAAGATAAATCATTTTATGTTGGGGTTTTTTGATTGGTTTTTTACTAAAAAGGGCCTTTTAATAGTGTTTCCTTTTATTTGAGCTTTTTTTTAAATAGAAATCTAAATTGACACCAATTTGAAACAAAAATTAAAAGGGACCCATTTCACATTATATTTTTAGAATAGTAATGATATGAAATGGGGGGTTGTTGTATGGCACAACAATTGAAGATTCATTGGAAGAAACAGTTATCTCTGAAAAGTATAGAAATACTTAAACTTTTTCAAAATAGAAATTCTATTCAAAAGGGAAAATTCTAATATAACTAGGTATAGTTGTATTCTAGACAAAACAAAACTTTCTTCGCTAATTTCCTCTTTTGTTAAAAATGAAGACATTCTAGATTCTAAATTGGCGTTTGTTGGTTGATATTGATAAAACAAAGAACTTTTTCCAAATCAGCTAGTAAAATTAACTCCTTTGTCATAGGTAGAGCCTCTGCTGCCAGCAAACGTCCATAGTTTCGGCAGGGATACCTTTAAACCATATCATTGTCTATTGTCCCATTCACTTCAGATCATGATTAACAGAATGAATTCAAAATATGTTTTTTCACATTTTGTATTTCTTTTAATTTTCTGCTATTTTTGTAATATAAAAATTCATTGCCCTGGTGTGGTGGCCAATTAAGTGACAATGCCATTCACTGGTAGTAATCTAACCGAACAAGCTGGCTCGTGATGAGACCCTTTGTCTTACAATTGAAGCCATTACCCTGTTTTGGTATGCAATATTGGTAATGTCGGCTAAACTATTTTCCTATGAACATGGTAAGTAGGCTTGTAATAAGACCTCTCAACTTTTATACCTAGTATTCTTGGAATTACACCCTGAATAATCATGAACTTGGGTAAATGGGATAGACAATTTTCCTCCTTAAGAGAGGATGGATGACAAGGTAAGAGTTTGAGATGCAAAATTTGGATTAGCTTCTATTTTAATATTGATAACCCTTTTATAACCAATTTGAAAAATCTAAAAAGATTTACAAGATTTATCAATTTCAAGAGGGGTTCACTAAGATTGTAGCGTAGTTTCAGAATGCAATTATAACTAATTTCCTAGAAATCATTCCTTTTGTTTAATACTTCTATTTATTTAAAAGTAATATCGCATTGCTTGTTTTTGAGAAACTCTTTGAGTATAGCAAAGGTCAAATAGAAAATTCCTTACAGTTTTATTTTCTAATTTTGCTACAAACTATAAAAATACTATTAAAAGGAGAAGGGGTTACCTCCTCAGTTGAAAAATTTCTTTAAGATTATACCATTAACAGGGAGATAATCTCTCAACCCTGATAAATCTTGTAGCATGAAGGTCGAATGGCCTATCTTTTCATAGATTTGAAACGGTCCAAGCCACATCTTCTGGAAATTGGTGTGTTTTCCTTTATCTTCATGGGCTTTGTCCCATTTCAGAACTAAATCACCGACTTGGAATTGTTTAGAACCAGATGAAATTGAATCAAATGATGTCTTGATGATCTGCTGATGTTTCGCATGAATAATTTTGGCTTTTTCTCTTTCTTCTTCCAATTTTAAGATTTGGTCATGTCTAAGCTATAAAGAAGAAGAAGGATTTTCTTCAATAAATTGAACTAGGGCTAGAGAAGGAAGAATAAGATTTGTTGGTAGTACAACTTCTTTCCCATAAACGAGTTTAAATGGGGAAGAACCTATAGAAGCCTTATGTGTTATCCTGTCAGCTCATAGTGCAAATATTAAAGATTTGTGCCAGTTCTTGTGATTTTGTTCGATCTATCGCTTGATAATTTTGATAAGGTTTTTGTTTGTAGATTCTGCCAAACCATTGCCCTGAGGATAATAGTTAGCAGAATATTTGAGTTTGAAACCTCTTTTGATTGCGAAATCAAACATAGCATTGCCTGAAAACTAAGATGCGTTATCAAAAACGAGAGCATTTGGGACGCCAAACCTGGTAATGATGAATTGATCTATGAATTCAATAATGGCTTCAGAGTTTGTTGTCTTTAACGGAATCGCCTCAACCCACTTGGTAAAGTAATCGGTAGCAATAAGGGTATACTTGTGCTGTTTGGAAGAATTAGGAGTAATTTCTCCAATAATGTCCAATCCCCATTGCTCAAATGGCTGTTCAATGTTGACCGGTTGCAGAGGGAAGG
>APFE030321035.1:36307-48096 GCA_000404065.3 Pinus taeda
CAAATTACTGCATTCACTGTTTATATCATCGATACATATATACGATTGAAAGGGAAGCATGCGATAAACAACCAATAGTGGAATGCATAAGGAATGCTGTGAAAAGCACACATATATATAAGCGATAATAGCAAGAGCGATTTAAACAACAACTCATATAACAAAAATGAGTACAGACACAGATAATAGTACCATGTGAGCTGCAGATCAATCCGAAATATCAATCGCTATTCAAAATTCTTTCTTCAACACAGAAATGATTTTAAACAATGACAGTAGTGCACATTTGCATAAAAACCTTTCTCATTAAATTCAGAATAATTGGTCCAGTTTCATAAAAAAATATCCCTGAAGTACAATAGTGCAACTTCAGGGTTTAATTCATATACAAAACTTTACGACCCTTTCTAAATGCGTGAAAGGGTCTATAAATACTACTAAGCTAAAAACAATCTATCAAACAAAATCCTACTAAATTGGTATCAGTACGTGCGATCTATTTCTCAGGGGCGATCTGGTAGTCGGCGATGTGAGTCATGACTTAGGTTGTTTTCCCTTAAACTTGTGCTGGCTTATTGCAAGCATCGGCTCCACTTCTGGCGGTTTGTTGAGGCGCAAACTGAATTGGGCGGCGAAGGTGGCATCCTGAATGTCGGGTATAATATACCCGACAACATCCGTAAGGCATTTCAAGGCAGCTCTTTGGCTGTATGGCGATTAATCTTCCGTTTTTCTCCAGCTCCGGGTAGCATGAGTGCTCCAATATATTTACCGTTGTTAATTGACCTGAGGGAGCTTTTTCATTTGCTCAATTTGAGTGGTCAATTGAGCGATTTTCTCATCTTTTTCTTTCATTGTTCCCTCAGTTGATATTCTTAATTGCTCCAGTGCTGCCGATAGCTCCTTTTGCCTTTGGATTGCGCCTTCATCAATCCTCTACTTTTTCTCTTGTAATTGCTTGGTCAACTGATTATTGTTCTGTTGCTGCACTAGCAATTCTTGCTCCGCCGGCTCTGCCTTTTGCTGAACTTCTGATAATCTTGCCTGTAGCGAAGAGATGTCTTGGTCCTTGGCCTTCAATAAAATGCTTAGCTCCGATGCTTTATCAATGGTTGCCGCTGAATATGCTCCAACGAATTGTGATAGCTTGGTTAAGTCATCGGAGGGGTCGAATTCCTCTTTCCACACAACATTGCCCGTTACTGTCAATTCAGGGAATGGGGAAGGTTGATCAGCTCTTCTCCTTTTCCTCTATCGCTTTACAAAAGCTTTATGCTTAGGGCTATAAAATACATCCAAAGGGGGAATCTCTTCAATTTGCAAAATGATATCTCCCGTTGGATCTTTAGGAATTATCTCTGTTTCTTTTGATTTGGGTAGGTCACTGGTTTAGCCCGAAACCGGTTTCGATGTCGCTTCTTGCATTTCGCCTTATTTAGAAACCTCATCATCTTTCGAGCACTCTAGGTTGCTGATAATTGTACTGAATTGTTGCCATTGCTGTAGCAAATTCGGATCAACCAGTATATCATTATTGTTTTTAGAGCTGCTCTCTTCTTGGGCTTTCGCCTGGGTTTCTTGTCGCTGCACATTTTCCTGGATTACTTCCTGCCGTTGGCTACGCACTTCCTCCTGCTGCTTTGATGTAGTAGGAGGTGGCGTATTACTTTGTTTTTCAGGCTCGCTTGATCTGGTTGTCATCGGAACAGTCGCTAACAGGTCTAGAGGCAGAGTTTGCAACCTCTGTTCTCTAATTCTGTTAAATTCAACTAGACCTTCATCGTTATACACATTTCTAGCAAGCGACTTAACTTGATACATCGATTCGGCCGATGCAAACAAATCCTCGAGTCTGTCTTCTTTGTGCTCGACCTTGGCCAATTTGGCTTGGTCGAGCGCATTGTAAGCGATCTTCCTCGGATCATACTGCCTGCTTGGCAGAGTAACCAGAGTGAGCAAATTCATTTTCCCAGCTTCCTTCTATGCATGTTTAATATCATGCATGGTATAAATGCCAATCCGTAAGGAAAAAGAAGGCCAAAAATGTTTTTTCGCTCTTTTCAGGGTCTGAGTAACCCGTTCAGCATTGATTTGATAAGCTACTTCCCTGGCAAGTAACTTATCTTGGATGTAAAGTGGCAGCACATGCGGCCTGGCCTGACTGCCAAAAACTTTGATGTAGGTGAATTTCTCCTCCCCAAACCAGCTTGCTACTGCAGTCAAATCTACCCCTGCTTGCTCAGAAATCTTTGGGGCAGGTTTATCAAAAATGGAATAATGAATTGGCAACATAAAACCGTTGCAGATATGATAAATATGGTGTTTATAATTAGTCTTCCACAATTTTTGATAATATATGTGAATGGGTGTGTGGTCTTGCGACGTCCACCTCCATCGCAGTACAGGAAATTCAGAATTAAAACACAACACATCCATCACATAGGCACTGTAATAGAATGGCGGAATAACCCTTTCTGTGACGCGATAGTTAGACCTGAAATCAAGGATGGATTTGGCTAACTTGTTGGATAATATAACCGCCCAATCCATAATTTCGCCACTACATGCCGCCTCCATTAAGGGGACCATTTCTATGGTAAAATTGGCAGAGTCATGCAATCCCCATAGTCTACACATCATAATTCTAGCATAGCAATAAGGAGAACATAGGGAGTCAACTGAGTACTTACCCGAGGTTTCATGCTTGTGTTTCGCTGGGTTCTATCTCCAACCTCGAATTGGTTCAGACTCGGTCTCGTTCTCTGCTTGAAATTTCTCCAAAAATGCCGCATTATATTTTTTCTCTTCTGCCGGTAGGTGATACATTAGCCTTAGATCTTCGGCTAAAAAAGAACCGAAAATCCTCCCGTCCGCAGTGCTAAACAATCTGTTGATAATTGGGAGCTCGTGGATTTCCCATCTTACCACATTCGTGTATGGGAGAATTTGCTCCCGAGCCGATATTCTGTGCAGAAAGGAGTCGGCCAAGTATTTTAAATTGGCGTCGGATTTACTGGTATTATCGCATGAGATTTCTATCTCGGTCACCTTCGGCTCTTCTGCTTCAATCAAATTATACGTCCCTTGCCAAGTGGTCCTGGTAAGTCCCAAGCACATTGTATCTGATATAAGCCCTTTGTTCTTACCGCACATTGTATCAACAACAGCTTGCCCCGCGGCTGGTGAAGTAGTAGGCATTGTGGTCTTCTTGGACTTCTTTCCCATCCCACTTTCTTCTGTCTCTATGGAAGAATCCTGCACAGAGCGAAAGATAGGTGTAACACAGGCAACAATAACATGAATTGAAAAGAATGAAGTATATATATTTGGATGCATTCATAACGATCAATTGACTTAAGGTGGCCTTTGGATCAAATCCGTGGATAGATCGCAAGCCTGCTGTTCTCATTAAATGGTCGTTATGGCCTGTCAATCTCATTAATTCCAGTCGCTTCGATTAATGGCCGAATGATTCATTTGAAGCATGCCTTGGGTGATTTGGCGGTTTGAACATGGATGAGTGGCTTTTCAAAGGATATTGCCTTAATTACGAATAAATCATATTAAACTGCCATTTATGACTTTTTCTTTGAAAACTGCGCTTTTTTCCCTTTTCGCAATCAGGCATCGGGGAAATGCTAAGTTATTACATTGATTTCGTTTGGAATCCGCGATCGCCGATAGCGATATTGCACCGCGTCGAGAACGGCTAGGAGGGTCGATTAGAATGAGGACATGGTGAGTCTCCAATCGCCGATAGCGATATCGCATCGCATCGGGAGAGGGGGAGCTTATTTGCACTTTTAGTGTTATCGTCGATTTCCGATTGCCGATTTCGCATCGCATCAAAGCAAGGGTTGTTACTCATGTTTCTTTATGCTTTTGCCGATATCCGATAGCGATTTTGCATCGGTGAAAACCAAGATGTCCCTTAAGTTGTGCTTTCCTTGTCATTGCGATATGTGATCTTGCGATCGCTTTATCGCAATGATAAAGATAAATCATTTTATGTTGGGGTTTTTTGATTGGTTTTACTAAAAAGGGCCTTTTAATAGTGTTTCCTTTTATTCGAGCCTTTTTTGAAATAGAACTCTAAATTGACACCAATTTGAAACAAAAATTAAAAGGGACCCATTTCACATTATATTTTTAGAATAGTAATGATATGAAATGGGGGGTTGTTGTATGGCACAACAGAACCATATACATGTACGTGTAACAAAAGAGACAAAATCTTACCAAACACAAGAGAAGCCCATTTCCTTCAAATAGGCTAGCATCTCAATTTCTCTTTGGACTCTTTAGTCTAAAATTATAACTGGTGATGTGGCAGTTGAGTTGGCTTGAGGGTAGGCCTGAGATGGAGCACTGATGACTGCAGGCTCTTCTTGGTTCTGATTTGAATCAGTGTTTGAGTCTAAAACTACATAGCGTTCTATGTGAATAATCGAACAACTTTATCATCCAAGTTGTATCTTATGTCCCTAAGTGATCTGAAAATGGGGCACTTAGGCTTCTTGTCTAACCTACAAGAACCTCTCCCACTTCTGAAGCTTAAATATTTCCTGTGTTTCTATTTTTAAAATTTCCTGTGTTTCTATTTTTAAAATTTGGAAAATGACAAAATTGTCTCAAAATTTGCCCAATTTTGGCTCAAAGCTACATGATGGGTTAATTTGTTGGGCTAAAGTGACATCAGTCAAAATTTTGAGCTTTTCATCCTTCTTTTTTTATTTTGTTCCATTTTTTCCCTACATCTGGAATTCTTGTGGCCTCTGCAATGATAGTGGGTGAAAGAGTGAAATTGACCCTAGCAAGATGCACCACATTATTTTCCATGTTTATGACAAACTGCCTTGCTAACTCATGGTGATATTTGACCCTCTCAACTATTTCACAAAACTCAAAATAGGACTGATATCTAAAACATGTGGTGGCTAGAGGGCAAGCAAGGATTTCACTCATGCTAATAGGTTCGTCCCTAATAATTTTTCCACCCCTGTGAGGTCTCTTGGGCTGTACATTTCTTTCCCTTGAGCTATCACTAAGTGTTTCTTCTTCAAAACTTGATTCACTACTTCTTTCCATGATGCTTGTCTTAGGGATGTGATGTGATGATGGTATGGTGCACAATGACAATGGGTGAGAACGAAGAAAATTAGTATGAAGAGATTTTGAAAATGTGAAGTGGAGTAGGGGAATGAAGGGAAAGATTTAGGAAACTAGGGTTTTTGACTTATGAGGGACTTAGGGTTTGATGAAGGGAGTGAGTTTTTTTTAGGGGAATGGGAAAGGGAAAGTGGAATTAATGGGTTGATTTAGGGCAATGAAGTGTGGAAAAGGGGGAAAAGATGTTGGTTTTGTTATGGAGTGAAATTTTTGCAATGAAATGAAAACATATGTTTTCAAAATGCAAAACTCATGAAGAAAACATGAAGAAGACCTAATTTAGATCAAGATCAATGAAAACTTACTTGTAGGAGTGAAATGCAGTGTTTGGGAGAGTTGAGGATCAACTGGAGTGATTTTGGAAACTCTTGGGCAATGCGCAACCTACATAATGTGTAGTGTTGTGTAATTTAACACTGGAAAAAACTGTCTGATGCGCAGCGCCGGTCTGTTGCGCAGTGCCAACCCTCTGATGCGTAGCACCACTGTTCATATGGGCAGCGCAAACTTCAAGGCACGTTTTGCCTGCCTTCCCGATGTCGAAATTGGGAATGTGATAGCTCGTTGGAAATCTTGTTGAGTCAAACTTCTAAAACATCTTAAATGTTTCAATTTGGAGCTCATTTTCCTTCTCAAAAGTCAAATCTCCCAAGACTGGTCAAAATGTGCAGAATGAGACTTCCTGAATGCAGAGTGTTGATGTAGTCAACTTTTGAAGGTCTTCCTCAACTCCAAATTGAGCTCATGATAGCTCATTGGAAAGAAATATCTGTCCATATATCATTTAAATCATCAAGCAAGTCATTTTAACATCCCCACTATGTGAAATCTTAATTTTCCCAAGGTCACTCCAGAAGTGCATCAATACTCCTGAGGCCAATTATGTTTTCGACATTTCTCCCAAACCATAAAACCTGTGTAAAAACTGAATTAAGTTTTTCTTATTGGGTAAATGATGGACAAAAGCCTTTGATTTTTATCAAATTCATCTTTTATTGCTCAGAAACATAGTTTGAAGAAAACCTATCCCAATATCTGGAACAGGGGATTTGTAGAAATGAAGGGAAATGAAGGGGATGAGGGGCTTCTAAATTCTTGAGAAAATTTTGGGAAGTAGGGAGGGATGTTAGGAAGCAGGGGAAAGTGTAATTTCAAAGATTGAGTGAGGGGAAGGGGTCCAAAAGGGAAAAACACATGCCTAACCTAGAAAATTGTCAAATTGTAGCAATAAACAAGGGTTTGTGGGAAAATGATGAATTTGAGGGATATGAGTGATGGGAATTGTTTAAGAAGGGATATTAGGGATAGGGGAAGGTGTATGAAAATAAGGACACAAGTTTTGTTGATCATTTGACCATCCAAGAAAAATTACCTTCAAAACCCTAGGAGAGGGAAATGAGGCTTACCCAAGTACAACTGAAGCGCGAACAAGGTGTAAAATGACCCATTATAACCTGAAATGATGATAACTCTTTGAATGATGGTACACTCAGCCAAATGGTGTAACACTTGAAAAACTTTGGAAAATAAATCCTAGACCTAAGACCTGGTGATCAGATTTTACTTGAAGACTCACTGAAATGACAAAATTTTACTTTGACACCCTAAGACCAATTTGTAAGAGCATATTTGATCACTGATGGAAGGCTTCAAAGGCTAACATTAACATTGGCTCCAATGGGGATGGTAGCTCCTTGGAGGTGCCAAGAACACCGTAGACCAAGTAGCCTTATCCATTAGGCAAGGAGTCGAAAACACAAACTGAAATGGATGATTGAAAACTGACGACTCAAAGACACAAACTGACTTGAAATTGACTCAATACTAAAACAAGACTGAAAAACTAGAAAATATGCTCAAAATGGAGCTTATTCAATAAAACCTACTCTAACTATTCCAATCATCACCTGATCATGTGAAATGAAACAACCAATGCAACCAAGTAAGCATTCTCGTTGTTGTTTGAATTCTCCGCGAGCACTTTCTTATGAACAACAAGAGAGAACTAATGAAAGGCAACTTCCATGAAAACTTGTAAATAGATCCATTGAATAATATGGATTCTCTATCCGACTCCAAAAATACTACATAAGGATCTTGAAATTCATGTGCACTGGGGCTTAGCTCATCCAATGGATTACTTTTCTTCTCCTCATTCCATGAATGCAAACTTTCATTTGAGCTTTGTGACGAGACTCCTACTGAAAATGACAAAGAAACTGGCTACCGGATCAAGTTTGTATAAATACTTGTTTCAATCTCACAGTTAACTAGTGGAGAAGGACTTTGCCTGCAGACATCATCCAACACATCAGCTATTGGACCATGAAAAAATTCAAAAGACTATTGTAGCCCATTTTCTATTGGTTCCGATGAGATTACATGATTCCCTATAGGCTGCTCATCCTTTATTGAAGATATACTATGCAAATTTCCCTTCAAAAACTGAAATGATTCGAAACAGAATGGTACAGAATCATCTTGCATGATTTGATCATATGTTCTAGCTTCCAAGTCTTCATCTGCAACTTGACAATCATCTGTAACTTGACAATCAATGGAATTTCGTGGCTGCAAATCTAGATATGAGGAGTCTTGAACAAGGATCTCATTTCCCTCTAGATGGTCCAGATCAAAACTTATCGACGGTTAATTTCTGATATCACGAAAGTTGTCTTTGATGATCTGAAATGAAGCAAAACAAAAAGGCAAATATCCTTCGCTTACGTCAAAATTTGTTGCACTTTCCTCCTCACTTCCATAGTTGATGTGCATCGGTTGATCACTGTATTTGAGTTGCTTAAAGTGGACTTCCTCCTTCCACAAACCAACCGCTGATTTATTTGCAAAACTAGCTTCTTTTTTGAGGACATAATCATCATCATAGTGATCAAACTAAGGCAAACCATCAGTAAAAAACACATCATCAAGCATACATGTCATATCAATAGATCTCTCCTCTCCAAGATGATCTATAAAACAATCATTATCAGATCTATGACAACTGGGGTAAGAAAGAAACTGTTTTGGATCAGCAACTTGTTCCTCTTCAATCGACGAGCCATGGTCTTGAATATCATACTCATTCCTTGTGGTGATCTTTTGCATCATCTCTTCCACTGAACTTACCAAAATGTCGAGCTTTACCTCTAAAGATGTTGATTCCTCTGGATCTATGTTCTTCGTCTCTTCTTCCTTCAGCTTTGCCCTTCTGATAAGAAAATTAGCCTCTACATCTACTACACTGTTTTTCATCTCTTCAAGTGTTGCAAGGTTCCTTTCTCTCAGCTAAAACTCCATTTCCGAATCAAAGGCATTCAGGTAGTGCAAGAGAGCGGATCCAGGAGGAGGTCTTACATTAACTGGCATAAAAAAATAGACTTGGTTAAACCTGGCAGAAAATTGTTGTACTGTCTCCCCTTGCAATTTTTTCAGCTAGTTATACTTTTCTATAATCAAGAAAGGGTTTTTTCTGACCACCCACTTGTCGAGGAAAACTTTGACGAACTGCTGAAAATCTGAAATGCTCGCATCAGGCGGGGTTTTGAACCAACTCTTTACTTTTCCTTGCAAAGAAAGAGCAAAAAGCCTAATATTGACATCCTCTTCATCGACTTCAAAAAGGTCAAGAAAAGACTCAAAATTCAATACATGTCTCTCAGCAGTGATGTTGTCACATTCACCATCAAATCTTGGTAGATATAGGTAATAATTTTTAGGGAAAGCATGGGATATAGGAGGTAAAATTAGAGGCTTGTATCTATCTGGAATTTTACAAGGTATAGGAATATGTACACAAGGTGTAGAATCAGTCTTTGTCTATTGAGGCTCATTATTTTGAAGACGATCATCATAAGATTCAGAAGAAATGTCTTGATGAAGATCAAAGGCATGCACAATTTTGTATCCACGATATTCAAAGGGAAAGAATCAGATGCAGATCTAGGATCTTTCCTCGAATACAATATACTTTGTAAAGCCTTCTTGACATTCTCTGGAAAAGAGAATAAATAATTTATAATGAAGAACATAATGTCTTGGATGAAATTCCAACTTGAATACTTGACATTTCCATATTTTCCTTTCATGTTTTTGCTGGTTGAGTTCATCCTCTAATGGCATCCTTGGATCTGATCTCGAAACTTGTTTGGAGTCACCAGGTGAATGATTTTATCCTTCCTATGTCTGATCCTTGTCCACCATTAGCAATCAGATCTGCAACTTGAATGATATTTCTCAGAGAAGATTTGTCACCTCTTCCCCAGTATGGTCGCCACTATGTTAGTGCCTAAATCTACCTCAGGCTGAAGGAAGGCAAGCCTAGGGTAACACCAAACCATGCTTAACCTGGTAGCTAGCCCTACCAGGTCGGGAGAGGGCTCTCTCCTTGTCAATCTCAATTAGGATAGGGCAACCAGGGCTTGAGATGACTGAAAGTAAATGTTGATTTTAGGCTAGGTATATTAGGTCAGAGGATTTTTTTTACTTTTGATGGTTGGTTGCTGGATCAAATGAAGAAGGCAGCTTTGGGTTCGAGAAATCAACTCAGATTTACAAGAGGTTCTATGGGGTGAGGTAGGCAGGTGTTTTGGCACTTTGAATTGGATGTGATGGTAAGTCTAAGACCAATGAGGAGTTGGAGAGGGAATGCAAGGTTCATGAGTCCTCTTCAAACAGTGGAAAACATTAAAAACTAAATGTATCCTCAAGGTAGAGCACTAAATATCAATGGATTCCACCTATTTATCTTGATTCATTTAGTTATGAATAAAGAAATAGATGTTGGCACATATACACATAAGAGAAACTAAATAGCAAAGGAAGAAACAATTCCAAGACACATTACCACAAGAATCCCACCAAATGCTGCAAAACCTTGGTTCATTTCCTTGCCAAACTGCAGAAGTAATTTACAATGAAGCTCAAAGCATCCACAAGAGTCCAACCTTTACAAATGACTAAGAAAGTACATAATATAGGCATCAAACCACCTATGCTAGCCATCATGGGTTAAATCCATGAGTCAAGGAGTTGTTTCAACAATATCTAAACTAGGAACTAGAAAATAGTTAATGGAACAACTTGCCTCTAAAACTATGGAAACTGATTCATTCAACCTCAAACCACCTCTAACTGATGTATCTACCCCCTCAAGTCATTTTTCATCCAATTTACATCATATTACATCATTTACCATCACAAATTTACTAAGGAGAAAATAAAAAGTCAACTAATAGTCAAATTAGGCGCAATTCTGAATTTTTAGGCAAAATTGGCAAAAATTTACCTAGTGTGCAGAGCCTTGAGCCTGATGTGCAGTGCCACTTCAAGTCTGACTTTGGAAGCCTTCCACTTCACTAAATCAAGCCCAAGATAGCTTGTTGGAAAGCCCTTCCTATCTAGTTTCTAGAACACTTTGAATTTTCTGATTTGGAGGTTATTTGTCCCCTCAAACGTGGATTATCCCAAGACTAGTTCCTGTGTGTCCAAAAAGTGGTAGAGAGGGCATTTTTTGAGTGTTGTTTCCCTTTTGGTGGCCAAGATATTCTCCAAAATGAATGAAACTTTCTAGGTTTTCTCATTTTTTGATTATAAGGAGAGCTTCAGCGTAAATCACATGAGAAAGATTTCAGCCAACGCGTTTCGAACCAACCAATGTGGTTCATCATCAGGACAAGTTGAAAATACAGATCTAGCTCAGCGTTTTAAATAGTCCAGGTAGAGACTCCAACGGCTAAAACACTCCAACGGTTACTTTTCCATTCACAAACCCTAGTCAAACTTCCTCTTATTAATTTAATAATATTAAATTCGGATCTAGGTTAATCTCACAGAAATAATTTATTTATTTAATTTCAAGTTTTACCTCATTAAAATATAAATATATATGTTAATATTTATTTAACTAATTAAATTTAACTAAATTATATATGTATATGATCCTATTTATTGTTATTAATGATTAACTTATAGTTAATTTTATAGAAGATTGTTAAAATGGGTCAAAATAAAATTAATTTGTTAATTTATTAAATTAATAATGAGTTTTGTATATATGTAAACTATTAATATGTATAATCTATACTTTAAGAATAATTAGTTAGTTAATTTATGTTAATATATAAATGCCCTAAATAAGAATGAGAGGGGTTATATGTGTTAATTTGAAAGGAAAAAGGTGAAATTAAATAATTTATTTATTTAATTTCAAGTTTTATGTTTAAAAGTATAAAAGTAATAATAATTATATAATTAATAATATTAGAAATAAATAATAATTAATAAATATATTTAGATTGGTCTAAAGAACCCTAAATAACACTACTATGCTATGGTTATACTACCACTTAATTAAATACATATTATCAGAACTAAATGCTTATGACATACAAGACTGTTAATTGCTATGTCAATTGTTTTAATATTGTTATTAATAATATAAGTAATAATTTATGCTCTATTTTGATAATTTCTCCATAAAATTGAGATATCACTCAGGAGGAGGAAAATACTTCAACGATAAGTGAAAACCAGACCCTAGAGAACAAAATCACACACAAAGAAAGAACCCGGACGAATCGAGGAGGAAGAAAACTTAAGACGACAACGCTGGGATCCAA
>APFE030321035.1:48116-63685 GCA_000404065.3 Pinus taeda
TATTAATTAATCAATTTATTTAGATTGGTCTAAAAAACCTAAATAACATTACTATGATATGGTTATACTACTACTTAATTAAATAAATATCATAAGAACTAAATGCTTATGATATAATAAATATCATTTTTTGATGCTGAATCCAAATATACAAGCCACTTGTTAAGAGGATACACCAATTCAATGTGCAATGCCACCAGCCAGAATTTCTTGTGTTTCTATTTTTAAAATTTGGAAAATGACAAAATTGTCTCAAAATTTGCCTAATTTTGGCTCAAAGCTACATGATGGGTTAATTTTTTTGGCTAAAGTGACATCAGTAAAAACTTTGAGCTTTTCATCCTTCTTTTTTTCTTTTGTTCCATTTTTTCCCTACATCTGGAATTCTTGTGGCCTCTACAATGATAGTGGGTGAAAGAGTGAAATTGACCCTAGCAAGATGCACCACATTATTTTCCATGTTTATGACAAACCGTCTTGCTAACTCATGGTGATATTTCACCCTCTCAACCATTTCACAAAACTCAAAACATGACTGATATCTGAAACATGTGGTGGCTAGAGGGCAAGCAAGGAGTTCACTCATGCTAATAGGTTCCTCCCTAATAATTTTTCCACCCTTGTGAGGTCTCCTGGGATGTACATTTCTTTCCCTTGAGCTATCACTAAGTGTTTCTTCTTCAAAATTGATTCACTGCTTCTTTCCATGATGCTTGTCTTAGGGATGTGATGTGATGATGGTATGGTGCACAATGACAATGGGTGAGAAAAAATAAAATGAGTATGAAGAGATTTTGAAAATATGAAGTGGAGTAGGGGAATGAAGGCAAATATTTAGGAAACTAGCATTTTTGACTTATGGGTGACTTAGGGTTTGATGAAGGGAGTGAGTTTTTTTTAGGGGAATGGGAAAGGGAAAGTGGAATTAATGGGTTGATTTAGGGAAATGAAGTGTGGAAAAGGGGAAAAAGATGTTGGTTTTGTTATGGAGTGAAAGTTTTGCAATGAAATGAAAATATATGAAGACAAGCTAGGGTTTGATTTTCAAAATGCAAAACTCATGAAGAAAACATGAAGAAGACCAAATTTAGCTCAAGATCAATGAAAACTTACTTGTAGGAGTGAAATGCAGCATTTGGGAGAGTTGAGGATGAATTGGAGTGATTTTGGAAACTCTTTGGCCAATGCGCAGTGCTTGCCTGATGCATAGTGCCTATGTAATTTAACACTGGAAAAAACTGTCTAATGCGCAGCGCTGGTCTGATGTGCAGCACCAACCCTCTGATGTGCAGCGCGACTGTTTGTATGCACATCTCCAACTTCAAGGCAATTTTTCACTGCCTTCCCAATGTCAAAATTGGGTATGTGATAGCTCGTTGGAAAAATTTTCAAGTCTCCTTTCCAAGACATCTTGAATGTTTCAATTTGGAGCTCATTTTCCCTATCAAAAGTCAAATCTCCCAACACTGGTCAAAGTGTGCAGAATGAGACTGTCTGAATGCAGAGTGTTGTTGCAGTCAACTTTTGAAGGTCTTCCGCAACTCCAAATTGATCTCATGATAGCTCATTGGAAAGCTCTCGCTGTCTTGATATCATTTAAATCATCAAGAAAGTCATTTGAACATCTTAGATATGTGAAATCTTGATTTTCCCAGGGTCACTCAAGAAGTGCATCAATCCTCCTGAGGCCAATGATGTTTTCAACATTGCTCCCAAAACGTGGAACCTGTGTAAAACCTGAAAGAGGTTTTTCGTCGTGGGTCGATGATGGAAAAAAACCTCTCTCACGTTTGTCAAATTCATCTTTTATCGCTCAGAAACATAGTTTGAAGAAAACCTATCCCAATATGTGGAACAGGGGATTTGTAGAAATGAATGGAAATGAAGGGGATGAAGGTCTTCCAAATTCTTGAGAAAATTTTGGGAAATAGGAAGGGATGTTAGGAAGTAGGGGAAAGTTGAATTTCAAATATTGAGTGAGGGGAAGGAGTCAAAAAGGGAAAAACACAGGCCTAGCCTAGAAATTTGTCAAATTGTAGCAATAAACTAGGGTTTGTGGGAAAATGATGAATTTGAGGGATATGAGTGATGGGAATTGTTTAAGAAGGGATATCAGGGATAGGAGAAGGTGTATGAACATAAGGACACAAGTTTTGTTGATCATTTTACAATCCAAGAAAAATTACCTACAAAACCCTAGGAGAGGGAAATGAGGCTTACCCAAGTACAACTGAAGCACGAACAAGGTGTAAAATGACCCATTGGAACCTGAAATGATGATAACTCTTTGAATGATGGTACACTCAGCCAAATGGTGAGAGACTTGGAAAAATTTGGAAAAATTTGGTAAGACCTGGTTATCAAATTTTACTTGAAGACTCACTGAAATGACAAAATTTGACTTTGACACCCTAAGACCACTTTGTAAGAAGATATTTGATCACTGATGGAAGGCTTCAAAGGTTGACACTAATAGAAGCATTGCTGGATTGAGAGTCCAACAAATTTCAGCAAGATGCCCTTGCTTATGGCAGTAAGTGCAACACATGTGCATCCTCTTGACAACATGATTTTCCTTATCCAATTGACCTTTGGCTTTTTGCTTATTTTCCTTCGAAAATTTCCTGTATGTGGCCATTCTCTTCCAATATCTAGAAACATGATGGTTATCCAAACCACAAAAGCAACATGCAATTATTTTCCCATGCCTATATGGAAATTTACCATGCTTTACAAAATCAAAAGGAAGATGCTTAAAACCAGAATTATACCTTTCTCTTTCACCTTTACTGCCTTCATGAGGAGGTGAAGCAAATGAAGAAGTGGCTCCCTTTGGAACACCATCAATCTCTTCAAGGTTTTTAGAGTTTCCACAACTTTTTGGTTCAAGTGTGTGCTTCTGAACACCTGCATCCTACAAGTAATGTTTCAAGCTATTGCATTCCTCCTTAATACAATCCTCACACTTTTGAGGTACAGGACCTGCAACGGAACTCCGTCTTGGAACTGTTTCAATGGCCTTCATGGCAGCTTTGGAACTCTCTCCATAAGACTGTCCATAACCAAGACCCAAATACTTAGGCCTTTCGTCAACCATTATTGGTTCAACAATACCTTGTGCATGCTTTCCCAAGCCCTTTCCTTAATATCCCATCTTGGACATTAGTTGCAACCTATCCCTCTAGTATGTTTTTCAAAAGAACCAATATAAGAATTCTTAGAGGAATTTAAAGACAAACTGGAATGGTTTACCTCTTCTTCAAGCTGATACTTGACCAAGGCTTCTTTGGAAACAAAGAGTTGTGACTCCAACTCATGCATCCTTTTCATGTTCATATTTGTAATATGAAGTTGCCTCTCCATTTCTTGCAATTTGTCAGAAAGAAACTGCTT
Source organism: Pinus taeda (assembly GCA_000404065.3). Lineage (NCBI taxonomy): Eukaryota > Viridiplantae > Streptophyta > Pinopsida > Pinales > Pinaceae > Pinus > Pinus taeda. Next base: position 51,510 of record APFE030321035.1, read on the forward strand.
CTCTTCCTTCATGGAATTAAACTGCTTTCTAAGTATGCTTCTCTTCCTTCCATCCTCATACATTTCTCTCACCTTGTCCATCATGATGAATAAGTCTTGCTTCATGTCTCCATCAAAGAGTCTTGTGATGAAGGAGGAATTTGAGGATACACTTGTAGAAGTTGTCACTGTGCCAATGAACAAAAGAACTTCAAACAAGATCAATAAAAAGCTTATTTAAGCAACCTTTTGTAATAAACCTCTTGTGCTTTAAGGATTTCCTTGAGGTCCTTTGGGATAGAAGAATGTGTTTATCCCTTCTTCCTTCTTGTCCTTCCTAGACTGAGCTATCAATAGCTTTCCCTTCACCTCTGCAAACTTAGAAAATAGTCAGTTTGCAAACAAGCATACATCAATCAAACAATCAATCCTTGACTGCCCAAACACCTTTCAGACAAGCAATATTTTCTCTCTCAATCAAGCATTCCGAGCTGATACCACTTTCTCTGGTATACCCAGCTTTAATATCACCTTCTTGAAGGTGAGGTTAATCAATCTTAGGCTCTAATACCACCTGATTTGAAAATGGGGCACTTAGGCTTCTTGTCTAACTTACAAGAACCTCTCCCACTTCCAAAGTTTAAATATTCCCAAGTCTTTATGATTAACCAAATGGAATTAATAAGTGCTTGAAAATAAGGTGTATGCTTATGGTTGTTTTAAAACTATTTATGTGTTGTAAATTGATTTTCTTAAACTGATATAAAACATATAACAGTGAAACAATGCAGCAAATGAGCATCACACATAAGACAACAAGTTTAATATGGAGTTCACCCAAAACACTTGGGCTACGTCTCCTTGAGCTCTAGTCAACTCAACTAGGCTCTCTGGGATTATGGCATAAGTTCTTTTACAAGCTCCACACTCAACTCCACTATTTTACATAGAAACAATGGGCTTAGAACACCATCTCATCCCTGGCTCTAAAGCTCTCGGCTTTCTGGCTCTTGGCTCTCACTCTCGCTCTTGCTCTCGGCTCTGGATTCTTTGAGTTCTTTCTCAGCCTCTGCGTGAATCAATGGTTCACTTGACCTCCAAGCGGCTCCCTCAGCTGCTCTGCGCATTAGCTCTCATTCTCTCTGCTCTCTTGCCTCTCAATTGAGCTCTCTACCTCCTTTGAGGTACTTTTCTAGCTTTTTGGCTACCCCAGCCATTTCTCTGTGTATCATCATCTCTTTGTGCCTTTGCAGCTTCCCTACTCCTTGTTACTTTGACTGGCCATCTGGCTCCATGGCTCTGTGGCTTCAAAATGCATCATTTCCTATAAAAACGCTTGTTTGTAGCGTGGCATGTGATCTGGAGTGGTTATAGAGGTTTCAGAGCTTTTCCTTAGGCAAAACCCAAATTTAGAGAAAATCCATTACACCGGCCTTCCTGAAAATACACTATCAGGTGTGAACTCCGGATGTGAAACTCCATTAAATCTCCCCTAAAAACCCTATCGAGTCCGCTATTAGGTAGTATATCGCATCGTGTAGGCATATCGGGCAAAATCCCAAATACACAGGAAATACACTAAAAACCTGTCGAAATGCCTTCTATCAGACTTCAAATATTAACGCATCCACCCTAATATCACATGGGGTCCACCTTTGGCTGCTATTGCAATCCCCACCGTTGACCTGTGGGATCTCTGATCCAACTGTTGATATCCATTTTCGGGTGGCTTAGGAGTATGGAGGTTACCCGCTTGAAAAGGCAGTTTTCCTCTCTCCTCTGCCAGCCATGTGTCGGCCAGTGTGTGGGATTAGGCAGAGCCAACCCAATACCACTGTCCACCTAAGGTCTGCTCGAAATCTCGCCTTTACGGAACTCAAGCCTTCGGGTCCAGCTTTATCACTTTGGGCGTGTTTCCTTTGTATTTCAATTTTTATCCTGAAATGCATCAATACATAGAAAACCCGACATATATCAAAACTCAAAATTTATTGAATCACGCTTATAAAATCCGTCAAGTCTGGCAAGTTATCCCCCCTTTATATTGATGCGATGCGACGTTGCAATGCGATATCTCGCAATCGCATGTCGCATAGCCCTGGGGGTCCTTTCCTTGCCTCGTGGCATCGTCGACACTGATCCTTCGATTACCGATATTAGCGATCACAATGTTGCATTAGCCCGGGTCCTTTCCTTATATTATTTATGCATGCCTGCCTCCGACCCGATATGTCGAGGATCGACAATCAGGGGTCTCTTCCCTTTCCGCTTAATTCCACCTCTTGGACCATCTCTGATGCGATTGCCATTTTTTGGAAGAATTTGCCTCATTTTCAAAGGACAAAGGCAATCTTCTTTCTACGATAACTTCTGCATTTGAAGTTCGTTTTAGCGCATTCAAGTTGCAATAGATTCAGGAGGAAAAGATCTCTGCAGTGGGGCTGTTTCCAGGAACATCCTTGGACTTTCATTTTCCTCTGTGAGGAACAATTAGACTTAGAAGTCTATCCAAAATCCATTTTGGATCACTAAGAATGTGCTTGATGTCTTCATGGCCTGTAAAGAGTTTATAGTTGTCTACCTACTTATCTCTTATGACCATGCTGAGAAGAGTTTCCATTTGATGTTGATGAGTAATGGAATGTAGGAAATGCATCCTTTGCCTACGAAACTTCCCCAGATCAAGAATCCACTTGAGGCTACTGCCTTTAATATCTGAGTCTGAAAACTAAGCATGATCTCCAAACTCCTTGGCCTCTAATTGAAGAATTTATTTTCAAACCTCCAAGGGTGCCACGTCGAAATAGTTGGCAAATAATTCCCAACCAAATAACCTCTTGTGTCACGAGAAAGAGGACCTAGAGGCACCTCCTCTACGACTGGAAGCATGTAACCTTGGCCCCCTGAGAATGATAAACCTGTAAAACAAATAGCTATGACTTGTGGTTTAAAGACTCACTAGAGAGGACCTATAGAAGAGATAGAACGATGAGGAATGAAGGTTGTATAGGAAACACAGAGGTAGAAAAATGGATTTGAAGTTTAAGTTGTTGCAATTGTCGAAGACCCCTTTAAAACCATATGGAGAAGGTACCTAGGTACCAAACTCCACAAACCAAGACTGGAAAAGGAAAGGAGATCATTTCAGGGTCCAAGTTTTCAGGAGCCTTCGAGGGAAGGAATGAAATGAGTTCAAACGAGGGTCCAAACCTAGAATTATGGATAAAAAGGACAAAAAACATTAACTTAGAGGAGAATTAAAGACCATAGAATGAGACAGGAGACTAGCGAAATAACTACCAGATGGTAGTATATGAACCCTCATCAACCCAACTTAGAAATAATGACCAAAGGCTAGAATAAGAACCCCCGTAAACCCAACCTGCACAGCTAAAACAATTAAACTAATTGGTAATGATCCATGACTGAAAATAAGGGGATGATTCGACTAGAGGAAGATAGTGACTGGATTTTGGAAACATTGTATGTAAAAACGAGGATGATAAATTACTCGAGTGCCCAACAAGATCCCATGAATGGAGCAGATCGAAGACCAAACTTTGAAAGAAGAGGAAAGAAAGTATTCAACCAAACTCCACCATGATGCTCATTAACAATAACATGGAGGTCCTTGAAACAAATTCTCCTATAACTGTAAACGCTATGGAATTGTTGGAAAATTCTAGAGACCATTTTTGTAAATTAACCCTCCTGTCACCCTAAGACATTTTCCATGCAAATATATGGAAATCCAAACATGAGAGAAAGAGTGTATGATTCCATGGCTAGCCAAATGTAGAGAATGCAACCGCAAAGTTTCCTTAATATACTATGAGCCATAATTTTCTCATTAATAAGCATACCTTGGTTGTCAAACGAGAGAGAAAAGACATCCAATCCACCTTGAGTAGGACAAATTGTTATGAAACCAGCTCACAAAAAGATAGAAAATATAGATCAACGCCTTAGAAATAAGCCACTTCAAGGGGGAAACCTCCTTTACATTACAGAAATGAACAATTCTAGGATGATACAAATGACAAGACCTCCTTTCTATATATAGGAGTCTAAGGGGTCATAAAAAACTAAAAACTGACATAACAATAATAATGTAAGGGAACAATAATAACAATAGTGGGCTTCTATGGGGCACAATAATAACAATATGGGGACTACATGGGCACAAAAATATAATAAGGGGGCTGTACTAATAACAATAAAGGGGTTACACTAGTAGTACAGGGACCTAACATGCCCCTTTCCTTCAAAACGTGTTGTCCTCAATGCTTGAGTAGTTCTTGATGCTTTTGTATAAAATTATTGTCCTCCCATGTGGAATATTTAGCGGGTAAGTTCTTCCACTTGATGAGATACTCTGAAATTGATTGATTTCGTAGTTGTCAAGTTCTTCTTTCTGTGACTGCGCAGGTTCCAATATGATTTTTTCTTCCTTATCAAGTTCTGGCAATATTGGCTGAATTGGGATCTTCTGCAACTATTGAATGAGTGGCCACACTTCTTCATCCTTCTTCCATTCCTCCATTGCTTCATTTATCCACTCTAGTTGGATAATAGAAATAGCACAAAACAATGCTTCCACAGCCTCATCCTTTCTTGAGAGTGCATCTGCAACAACATTTTTCTTCCCTTTTTTGTAGATGATTTCAAAATCATATCCCAACATATTTGTGACCCATTTTTCCTGTTATTCTAAAGATAATCTTTGTTCTAAAAGTATGTAAGACTATCATGATCCACTTTTACCTTGAAGTGTCTTCCCATTAGGAAAGGTCACCATTTCTTAAGTGCATGTGTTATTGTCAACATTTCCTTCTCATAAATAGCTTGCCTGAGCTGTAGCCGTAAAAATACCCAATCATCTACGTCAAAATTTTTTTCACTACTATGTTGATTTTCCTGTTGTTTCATTCGATTCTGCACCAAAGTGGTGTTATCCTTTAAAAGTTGGAGAACTTGTTCTTGATGCTCGATGTGATCTTTCACTGCTTGAATCTTTTTCTTCTTGATATGTCCTTCTATCTTGAGAGTTTAAGGAGTGGTAATTTCTTCCAATGTATTACAAGATATGGTCGGATTCATTTCTTGATGCTCGATGTGATCTTTCACTTCTTGAACATTTTCTTTGTGATATGTCCTTCTATCTTGATAGTTTGAGGAGTGGTAATTCTAGCCAATGCATTACAAGATATGGTCGCATTCATTTCTTCTTTCTCGATGTGATCTTTCACTTCTTGAACCTTTTTCTTCTTGATATGTCCTTCTATCTTGAGAGTTTGAAGAGTGGTAATTTTTGCCAATGATTTAGAAGATATGGTTGGATTCATTTCTTCTTTCTCTAGGGTTGGTTCGTGGTGTATATCCTCTTCTTTTGATGTTTCTTGATCCTTTTCTTCCTCCTCTTCACAATCAATGTAAAATAATTTCTTCTCAGCACACTTATGACCTTTAATGTATTTGTTATCACAATTGTAACAAAGTCCTTTTGCTCTTTTTTCTTCCAGTTTTTTTGGTGTCAACCTTGTAGGTTGTGGAAGGATAGGATAAAAAACACTTCGATAATTATAGTCATGAGTGGTGGGATTCCTTGTTTCCATAATTTCTGCTTCAATTTCTCTTGCCAACCTGAATGCCTTTTCCAATGAATCAGGTTCCCAAAGACGAACCTTGTGTTGAATGTTGTCCTTTAAAGTTCCTATGAAGACATCAACCATTTTCTTCTCTGGAATATCATTTTCCCTTATATTCATTTTTTGGAAGTCCTCAATGTGCTTTGCCATTGAACCCTTTTGTTTGAGATTTATCAATTGACTAAACAAGGTGTTTCTCTTTGTATCCTTATAATGTGCTATCATTTCCTCCGTGAAAATTGACCACGTAACAAGTGGTTTACGAGAGAAAAGGAATTTATACAATAAAAATTGATTATGTTCTAAATAATTAGATGCAATACATACCTTTTGTAGTAGTGGTCCACGATGTAGATCAAAATATTTCTCCATTTGTAGTATCCAATTTACCAGATCCTTGCCATCAAACTTCCTCATCTCACTCTTTCTTGATTTTAGGAGCTCGATCTTGAAATGACTGTAACTCTATACTTTTAGATCTTTAAGTTCTAAAATTTCGTTCTATAATATCCCTCTAAGTCCTCTTTCTAGCTCCGCAAGTCTGATCGCAATTGGCTTTCTAGATAAAGGTCTATTCCCAATCTCCCGCGATGACCTAATTATATTCTAGTTCAGTAGAGCGAACTTGTATGAAGTGCCATGTGTCATTGTTTCAACCTTAGTACCTGAAGCTAGTATACAGAAGAGGTCATCCTCTTTCTGAAACTTCTTACGAAATTTCAATCTGATGCTTAGAACCAAAGTTATGACGATTTTCCCCAGGTCGCCTATTTAAGATCTAATCGAGGAGTCTACCAAAACCTTAACATCCTCAGATCATATATCCGAAAATATAGTGATCCAAGATCTAAAATTTTGACCCAAGGTTCAGACCGATTTATTCACAAATGAGTTTTCTTTTTAGCTTCTGAAAGGTCGTAGAGAAAACGGTGTAGTGAAAATTCCATGATGACCTGTTTTAGATGAAATTCTAGAGCTTGCCAAAACCCTAACTTCCTCAGATCATATCTCCACAATTATAGTGACATAGGATCTAAATTCGGGCTAGAGGTTCAGTGCGATTTCTTCCCAAATGGGTTTTGTTTTTCTCTTCTGAAACATCACAGAAAAAATGTTATAGTGACAATGCCATGATGTCCTGTTTGGAGCAGCGAAACCCCTGAATCCAAAGCTCTGATACCAACTATTATGAAACCAGCTCACAAAAAGATAGAAAAGATAGATCAATGCCTTAGAAATAAGCCTCTTCGAGGGAGAAACCTCCTTTACACTACACAAATGAACAATTCTTGGATGATATAAATGACAAGACCTCATTTCTATATATAGGAGTCTAAGGGGTCATAATACAATCAAAGCCAACATAAAAATAATAATGTAAGGGCATATTAATAACACTAGTGGGCTTCTATGGGGCACAATAATAACAATATGGGGACTACATGGGCACAACAATATAATAAGGGGGTTGTACTAATAACAATAAGGGGTTACACTAGTAGTATAGGGACCTAATACAAATCATCTTTGAACCGATAGAAATGGTGGAATAACCGGGGATTACACCACACACAAGGGTTGATGCTCCATGTTGCAAGTATTTAAGGCACATAGAATACCACATATGAAGACCTCCAGTAGATATAGGCTCCTGCCACACTTATAACTTGTTCTACTAGGTGCAATGCTTGTCACTACCATTGAGGGTCGCCACCTTGTTGGCCACCTAGGTTTTATGCATGGTCATTATGGCTCGATTGCCTGAAAGTTTTTGTCGTCGAGGCTTGTTGCCAGAGCATGGCATAGTTTGAATGGTATGGCTCGAAAACACCCCCATCGAGAAGACTATTTAAGCTCACAGGCTCATTCTATAGCTCAGTATGAGGGGATCCATAAGTCTGTTTGTTCGTTCGTCCGCCCATCAAGTTGCCACATACCCCTTTAAAATAAAAAATAAATTATGTTCTAAATAGAAAAATAATGTTGGATATAGTAAAAAAGGTAAATATGCTATAATAAAAAAAATATATGCTGTAAAGTAATTAGAAGTAAAAAATAATGTGTGAGTAAGATGTTTAAACCTTATACTTTTCAAAAATATTTCAACTGGAGATTTAAATAAATTATTTTGAAAAGGTCTATGCTTAACTAATATATGTTGATACTATATAATATATATATATATATATATATATATTATAATATAAATATATATATAATATATAATATATATATATATATATTATATATATATATATTAAAATAATAATTGCTAAAGTAATATTTTAATGTTTATATAAAAAAAAAAGGAAAAAAAAAACAATGTGGGTATAAATCAAAATAAAATTTAATAATTAAAATACCTGACATGCTACTCTTAAAAATATATTAATAATTAAAAAAATTGTTTTAATTTGTGCTGATAAAATGTTTGACTGTACATGTTATGTAGAATATTTTAATGTCAATTATATATATATCATTTGAAAAAAATTATGTATATATCATTAAAAAAATAAGTTTGTATGGTTAAAATGTTTATTTGGTCAAATATATACTCTATATAATATTTAAACATACAATTTACACAATGAAAAAAATACATTGTGTTTTTCACTCTAAAGAATTTTTCACGTAAATATTAGATCATCAATATTAGATCCGTGATTAAGATGAATCTACGCTGGTCTAAACTTCATACCATAAATGGAAACAACTCAAAAGGTGATGTGTTTTTTCAAAGAGGTGGCTACACTCAAAGTGATTTAATAAAAACCACCAACCCCTTGGTGTGACACCCCTAGACCTGTATATAAATTATTATTTATGTTTCTTTGTTACTATGTAAAACCTGATAATTTTGTTTGATAAAGACAGTAAAGGAATGTGAGAAATAATATATAGTCATTAATATATTTTCATTTTTTTCTTAAAAGGAAAATATTAGACTTGGTTAGAGGAAAGAGGAAAATACTTCAAGACAATAGAATCTTTTGTTTCCAAACAATTAGAAATTTATTTCCCTACCCAAAGAGATTAAAAAAGAAAATCTCAGATGGAAAAGGCAGGTAGCCTAGGGAGGAGGAAAGGAGGAAAAATTAACAGGACGTTGTCAAAAGCAAGTATTCTTCTATGAGGTCTTCTTGAGCTAGTGGTAAGTAGTGGAAGCCTTGGCAAAGAAAGTAATTCCAGGCTGAAAAGGTGGTCTTGAGGCTCTGAAAGGAATATTGGTTGAACTGTTTTGGAAATCAAGAGACTCAAGGGGAGGTCTAGTTGTTATTTCCGTCTCATAGGTTGGGAGGTTGAAAGAACTCTTTTCAAGTCTTAATCTCTTACATAGCTAATCAACAGATAAGTATAATGATATCATTATTGTATCTTTGATACAGAAATGTTATCTATGAAAGAATGATGAACCCTAAGCAATCTAATAGGTCTTCGGTATCCTTGTTTTCTTTAAAATATTGAATTTATTACATGAACTAATAAAAACAGATGGAGGAAACTGCTGAAACAACCTTCTTAATAGTAATATAAATGAAATTATTTTGATATCTATTATGTAACTAGTTTAGGAAATCAAACAGTCTGTAAACAGTATGGAAAATAATTATAGTCATATATTATTGAGTAAAGAGCCAGTGTGGACCTGGCCGAATAATGAAGAAGTTGGTAATCCCAACGTTGTCCAAAAAGAAGTCATTGCCAATGGTTAAGGGTGATTGCATGAAACCCCAGAGGCTTTGACTAAAATTACCAATGATGAGAAATTTATAATCTCACGAGATAGGTTAGTATCCTTGCAACCTGGAGGCCACTAGGACACAGTCCTTCTCCTAGAAGTAAATAAGAAACATTGTGGCCAGAAGCTGAGCCCATAAGTAATTTTTTAACATGGGTAAATTTCGATCCAAATAATATACACGAAAGTAAAAACTAAATTTACATGACTGCTATAATGTTCAACAAGGAAAAGAATTATAAATATATATGAAATAAAGCATCACATTCATATAACGATGAAATTGTGCGATAATAGATGCAAGCAACTAGAACTCATAATGAGAAATTAGAAAGGAACAATGGCATAATTTAACCAAGGTTTAATTAATGTATTGGCAACAATAAAATATACAACCCTTGTCGAACAAGAATAATACTCATAGGCAATAGATGGACAACTGTAATTAATAAATCCAATTATAATCAAACACAAACCTTAAGCAAAATTATCTATTGAATCATTTTGAGTCCAAGAATCTATTATGTACTACAAGAAAAGACTCTAATCCTTAAAACCGAACTGTTCATTGGGTAGAAACATCAATATAGAAAGAAAAACCCTAAGTTCAAAGTCCAAATTAAAAAGCATGATATGTCAACTACATTTGGACTTCATTGAAGGAGCTGCTAGAGGCCAATAAAAACCTGGAGAAGGGAATCCAAGAGAGAAGTGGTATCAGAATCCTATAGAACGAGTTCCTTAGACCACGGGTAAAAAAAAGGGTTACATCAGAACCTAAGTGCCATACTGATAGAGACCAAAAGAAATGAGATCATTGAACATAAATTTTCAAATGTCAATTGAAACCTAAAGTTAATAATCTCTTCAAACTCGATCACAACCCTACTCAAACATGAACTGGTCGAAGATCTTTACCTGACTCTTCAAAGAGACCTCGGGCATTAGAGGTAGACCTGGCACTGAGACACCAACGAGGGTTAAAAGAGTTGAAATACATCATAAAATTTGAAGAAAACAATTGAAAAAATACTGTATTGGAAACAAAGACTTTACCTGAAGGAAGAAGTTGACAACGTTATCGTAAACCCTAACCCGTCTACAATTTTTTCCAAACACCTATGTAAGTGGTTGAAAGTCGGGTGAGTAATAGTTTAATGAAAAAGGAAAAGTAAGACAGAACCATTTATGAATTAATCTTGGATGGGTTACCGCTCTAAGGAGTAGCAAGGTAGTAGAAACTAGAACGTAGAGGCATGGCGCTTGCAGAGCTAAGCCTCGACAGGGAGAATGGTAATACTGGGAGGAGTCGGGAGGGAGACAGTTTCCATCAATGATCCTCCCACAAGGTAAACCATTAGATGTGAACCATAATTCATGAACGATATGTATCATTCCACCTGGAGTGCATTCAATGCCTCGAAAGTGCCGAATAGATTCCGTCTAGAGATTTCCTAACATCACTAAGGTTAACCATGTTTGAAGGTAAGTAAGCTAGATTCTAAGTGAAGTTAACATGTGGAGGTACACCAGAATGAAGGGTTATCGTGTCATCGACACTTAATACTTGTACCAAGGAAAAACATATACCACAAGATTAATAACCAATGAATTTTTGGGTATTAGAATGTTAAATTTAGACTAATGCAATGTATCACGCCAACCTTTACTTCATACTAATGGTGCATGCTTCATTCACATCATTTATATTTTGTTTTCCAGTCAATGTGTTCTTGATTTCTAATAAGAGATATACATAAGTACATAATTATGTATATGACTTAGGAACAAATTTTTAGATTATGTATAACATTATGAAGATGTAATTCTTAGTAAATATCTCATGTTATTTACCTTATGGTGTAATGTGTGGAGGAGTGTTGCAAGTGGTATCAGAGCGAGGGTTTCAATACTAAGACCTATTTGGGCATTTGATAATTGCATATATGTTGTGAATAGAGAGAGAGAGAGTGAGTGGGTGAAGGAAAATTGCGAATAGGAGCTAGAGGTACACCTACCTCAAGAGCCAATCCTGAGATGTGGGTACAACTGGATGCAGGGTAGCAAAACCCCAGTTTCATGCTGTTGGAAATTGTTTAACAATTAAGGAATGAAATGGCTAGTCTATGGGCAGATAATGAAAGATTGAATCATGATCAGGGGAAGCTCCTAAAGATCCTTTCTGATCTCCAAAATCATCAGAACCATGTACCCAACAGAAACGATAATGGCAGAGACGAGGAATAAAGACAAAGGGGTGAAAATGCTCCTGAAGGGAGTCATACTTAGGAAATGGAAGGATACAAGGGGGGAAATGAGGAAGGATCTGATGATGTGACTGATTACCAACAAAATAAGAAACGTAAAATTGAGTTGAAAGGAGAGTTTAAAAGGATTAAGCCTCAAGTTTTCAACGAGAAAATGGAGGAGGTCGTTGAGGTGTGGCTGATCAATATTAATAAATATTTCCAAATTTATAAATACGATGATAATCTAAAAGAGAGATTAGTCATTTATCAAGTTCAAGGGAAGGCTAGGCTATGGTGGGAAGAGGTTAAGATTTTTCATACAATTACTGAAAAAGAGGTGACTTGGGGGGACTTCCAGAAACATTTCAAGGAGAAGTACTTTACGGAGAAATTTTATGATGATAAGGCAAAGGAATTTCATGATCTCCGTTTGGGACAACTCATGATGGATGAGTCTGTAACCAAATTCACATCCCTGTTATGGTATGTACCTTACATTCAAGAAGAAAAAGCCAAATTTCAACTTTTTCTAAGTAGTCTACCAGCGTTCGTGAAAGA